>OX451215.1:66193754-66277271 GCA_949628195.1 Phasia obesa | reverse complement strand
ACACTACTGGTGGGTCGTTGTATAAAATCGTTTCTATGCTTTTTTCTTGTTGTTGATCTGTGACATATTTTTGATTAATATACAATGAAACTTATAGTCAAGCTTAAGTTCGTTTTTATTCTTTCTAAGAAAGAATTAATTAAATTACAAATTAGGTGATAATATTAAAGAAAAATTGGGAAAATTTATTTTTTAGACACCACACGCAGAGAAAAACATTGGTTATGTATGGTCACAGGAACCACATTATGTTCTCTGTAACAATATATGGTTGCAATGAACACATTTCAGTTGTTTGTAACATTACTTTGGTCCCGGTGAAAAAGTTTTGTTTAAAATTTTATAATTAAATGGTTACTACGTACAAAAAAATTCAACATGGTTGGTTTTAACTATTTAATGTTTAATCCACAACCAAAGTTTTTTTGTAGGTAACCAAAAGATTTTTAAAAATAAAAATTATTTATTTATTTATGTCATCGGAGTTTATTGGTTTGAGCTTTAAAAAAATAATAAAAAAATGTATAAACAATTGTTTCGGAATTGAATTTAAAATTAAATATTTAATTATTTCTTTTTCGCTGTTGAATTAAGCGCGTGGCAACCATCTTCTCTGGATACCCGCAATTCTAGTCCTCTCGGTGTGAGACTGTAATTTATTTTTAATTTTTAGACCAGAAAAATGAATAAAACCTCGAAATCATGAAAATCAACAGGAAGAATATTACTGATGATGAAATGTTCACAGATACAAAACGAAATTGGTCGATGATGTAATCTACCAGGTGACATTAAAAGTGAAGATTTCTATAACTGAGCTGAAGAAGCTGATGAGGATACAAACTCAACCGTTGAGACCGGCGTTTATGTTGTTCTCAATCACAGTTTACAAGAATGCCTTCGGCGACAATAAATACTTTACTTTGTACTTGAAAGACTACATGAAAAAGGTGTTGCCTGAATTGGAAAAGAAATCCCCCGAAATTGATGTCTTCAAGAACAATTCTTTACTGGTAAATCCTGTGATGGTATGGGCCATGTGCGACTGCCGTTAAATCGATGGCCAAAGTGTTCCCTCCCTTATATCCTTGAAACACGGTTTGGAAGAAGAAATATGCTAATTAAATTTTTTTTATCTATGTATTAATAAAATCATCTGTTTTTTATATAAAATCATTAATAAAAAATAATAAATAATTTTGTATTTTAAAATGTAAAAAAAACTGACATATCCATTTCATATGACATTTCATATTTTTTAACCATACTATAATCATGAATTTAACCATAATATTATAATGTTCAACAATAATATGCTTTCACTACAACCATAATATGTTGCTCTTAGATTATGGTTACCTCAACTATGTTTTTTCTTTGCGTGCAGCAGAAGCGGAATGCACATTTTCAAGACAGCCACGTCCGTCATCAGCACTCTTGTATCTATCTATATATTCATATTAATTACATTAATATGAATATTTATTAATGTAATTTTTTAAATTTTCATTTAAGACCTCATACTGTTCAGTTATGCAACATCTCAAAAAATCTCAAAATTTTATACCTTTTTTATCTGTAAACAAAAACAAGAATTATAACTCAAGCTTAAAGGAACTTATACACAAATTTTTTATTCCAATCGCGCCATAGAGCATACATATTGAAGACCTCAACCACAGTTTGTGAAATTTAAATTTCTTTGTATATAATTATGTTGCATTAAGCAATATATTTATTTTAGGGTCGTGTTTCAGATACACGCAGAGAAAAAGCATGGTTATGGTATGGTCACAGAAGCATCTCCGTAACAATATATAGTTGCGATGAGCAACTTATAGTTGTTTTAATTATTACTATGGTCACGAAAAACAAGTTTTTGTTACTATTTGATTATTAAATGGTTACCACACCCAAAAAATGCAACATGGTTGGTTTGAACTATACAATTTTTAAACTACAATCAAAGTTTTATTAGTATTCCAAAATAATCTTGTATTTATATATTATTAGTAACGCAATTTCCGGTTAAAAGGTAATGGAAATTTTGGTTTAAAACTGGGATATTTTCAACACGGTTCCATTTTCAACACACTTTTTTATTTATTTTTATTTTACTATTACGCAACAGATGGTGCCAGTTTAATACAATTTGTATTTTTACTTTGTGGAATTACATTGTTATTAAAATATTTTAAACACCTCGTACAGAGCTTTACAATAATTTTAAGAATTTTAGAATTTTTTATAAATTTTAAAATTTTATCTATGGATCGATATCTTTATATAAAGAAATACATAAACCATAACTGAAGCACTATAAAAATGAGATTCTTACAATTGGTGGGTTTTCAAAGCAAAATCGTGTAAAATATTTTTAGGACGCCCACGACGTGGCGGGCACAGCTAGTTTCATAATACAATTTTATATTTTACTAGCTGTGCCCGCCACTTCGTCAGCGTTCTTCAAAGACCCTTACGTCTTCAACGAAACTCACGAACTTCAAACTACACAGAACAAACCATGGAACATGATATTAAGTTTGGTCAAAATCGGTCCAGTAGTTTTTGAGTTTAGTGATCACGAAGATACACGTCATTTTTATATATATAGAGATAATATTATTTTTGAGTTAGACAATAATATGTTTCTAAGATAACATTATTATGATTATGTTCATAATAATAATATGGTTTGAATACAACCATATAATTCAATTACAATAAGATTATGGTTACCTCAACCATGTTTTTTCTTTACGTGAAGTAATGTCGATTTAACGAAGACGATCTATAGTTGTTTGAGTTGAAATTGTTTTTCGAAGGACCTCAGATAGATCATGGGTGTTATGACCATTATTGCTGCTCTTATCAACCCATGACTTATCCTGAGTATACAGTTTAATTTTAAAGTATGAAGAATATGCAGTTTTCACAAAGTCCGATATGGATTTTCGATATTTTTCAAATACATATATATTCACCACAAATATGCCAAAAGCAATTTGGTCTAAGCACTCAACATCTTCTTGACGAAGCCATATCTAAAACAACAACAAAATAAATTTTGGTGTCCAATAAAAAACGAAAATCTAAGTAAAAATAGTAAATGAGGGTTGTTAGCAAAAGCTATGGGAGAAAAATTGTTGACGTATTTCAAAAATACGCGTCAATTTGAGATAGAAACAACAAAAAGCACAGGATACAAATAATTTTTGTTTTTTTTTTTTTTGAACAGTGTAATTAATTTTCAATTATTTTTTTAGTTTCTCTTTAACAAAAAATATAAAATTCACGAAAAATTGGCGGTGGTAATATCGTCGTTTAATTTTAATAAGTAGAATGATAATCATAAAAGTAAAAAAGATAATTATTGCGAAATTGAAAACATAACACCCTGTTTGCCTATCTGCAGAAAACACCCAGTTATTGGTAGCGCACTACCAATAACTGTATCGAGGTACTCATCTACCATCACTATGCTGAAGGGATCTTATTTGATGTTAGTGATGTCTGCACTAATTCTAATTTAGCTGAATATAAAACTTTTAGGAAATAGTTGTGTTTTGTGGAAATAAATAGGGTTTATTTTACTTAAAAATTTTAAGATAAAAATTGAAAGAAAAAAAAGAAATTCCTATTATTTACTTATTTAGCATGTCAACACATTTGGTAGCAGTATTAATGTTAACAAAATTATTTTGCACATTTTTGTTGAACTTGAGTGTGTGTGTGTGTGTGTGTGTGTGTGTGCTTGTCATTAAAATGCAATATTTCTTCATTAATTGCCTAAAAACATACGAAACACACGAAACAACTCTTAACAATAGCAGTTTTTAAACTCAATTCAGCTCCCTAAGTAATTTCACTTCAATTTTTTAGTCGGGGTGTGGTGTAAGTCGAGAAAAAAAACAGTGTGACCCCTTGTTGTGTGTTTACTTTTGCATAAATAAACAATTGCGTTATCACATTTAGAGCCGTTAAGTGCTAAATGTGGTAACAAGAAATGCCTAATGAATGCTACATTTTTTTAAGTCTGTTTAATACGCTTTTCATTTGAAGTTTTTTTTTTCACCAATTTTTTTCTCCAAAAAACAGTTTTGTATGTAAAATTCATTACACAGTTTTCGTTCTTGGGAATTTATGTTGTAAAGGTGATAACTGTTGCAAATTACAAGCCAATATTTTGTTATTTTGTTGCAGGTTTAAAATTAACAAGATCGTAAATAGTTGATAACAATTTGACGTTAAAACAAAAACCAAAAAACATAAATTAAATGTTTTTTTTTTTTGTTTTTAATTCACATAACAAAACATTAATAAAGTTATTTGGTAATGAATTTTTTACGATTTCTAGATCTTAATGAGTTACTAATTTTCCAGAACATAAATTTGAAAATTTTAATAATTCTACATACGCGGACAGTTTGATAATTTCGTGACTTTTTGTTTTCCGGCGCAGTAACACGGGCAAGATTTTACCCGTTAACAGTTATCTATTGCTGGACTACTGTCGTATATTTGAGGAAGAAGTGTTAGTATCGAGTATTTGATAATTTTTTGAGTACTCAATACTGAGGCTACAAAGGATGTATTTGAAACCATCAATTCGTCTTCAGAGAAAACATAGTACAATCTAACTAACTCACTGGTTAGTTAATGTAGTTAAGAAGACCTTTGAAGAAAGAAAATACTGTTCTGCACTTTGTATCGACGTTTCTCATGCATTCGATTCAAAGGTATGACGCACTGGCCTAATAAAAAGGGTGGTTAAATTTTAAATTCCGAATAAAACAAATAACGAAAATAAAAAACAAATTATTAAGGAAATTATTGTCATTTCTTTTTATTTTGATAATATTGGTATGGTTAAATAATGTATGGAGCAAAATATCGGCCAATTGGCCGCCGCGAACTCGGTAATTGAGGTTCTATGCCATTAATGTGCCGAATTATCTCATCCTTTAGCTCTTGAATTGTTGCTGGCTTATCGACGTACACCTTTTCTTTCAAATAATCCCAAAGTAAGAAGTCCAACGGTTTTAAATCACAAGGCCACCACCTGAGATAACACTGCCATTGAATTTGTCGCACAGAAGAGCCCTTGTTTCGTTAGCTGTGTGGCAAGTGGCACCGTCCTGTTGAAACCACATATCGTCCACATCTATATCTTCCAATTCTGGCCATAAAAAGTTCATTATCATCTCACGATAGCGAACACCATTTGCAGTAACTGCCTGACCGGCCTCATTTTGGAAAAAATACGGCCCGATGATGCCGCCAGCCCATAAACCGCACCAAACAGTCACTCTTTGTAGGTGTATCGGCAATCACTCTTGGATTATCATTCGCACAAATGCAGCAATTCTGCTTATTGACGAATCCACTGAGGTGAAAGTGTGCCTCATCACTGAAGATGATTTTCTTTGAAAATTGATCATCCAATGTTGCCATTTCTTGCCATCATTCTGACCACTGACGACGAAGTGCACGATATACATTTTGATTTGAACTCCCATTTTCGTAATAAGCCTGAATAACTTTAACACGTTGCTAAATTGTTTATCCTTCCATGGGTTAGTCTGATATTGAGAAATGTCAAATTAAACGCAAAAAAAACTTGACGTTGTGTGCTTCACACTCAACATCAGCCTTTAAAATTTAACTACCCGATATAAGTTAAAATTGAATTTGCCCGTACACTTATATAAGCTATTAGATAGTTATTTAACCGACATGCCGTGACCACACATCGACATTTGGTGGCGACACAGTTTTTTCAAGCAAGTCCCGAAGTAGCATCACGAAATTTACAAGACCACGTATAGAATCAAAGTTAACACAAATGAAGTTACAAGCCGTCCAACTAAACTGGCTTATTTGCAGAAAGTCTACTCTCGTCTTAGAATGCAAACTTTTATTGTACAAGTCAATTCTAAAACTAATTTAGTGTTATGGCATTTAATTATGGTCACAGCCTCAGCTAACAATGTAGAAAAAATCCAAGGACGCCAAAATATGCTTCTACAGATGAATACAGTGGCTCCCTGGTATAAAAAAAACTCGAACATCCACAAATGCGTTGGCCCGCAACATACTAAATAATCGTGGTTACATTCGGCTAAGAAGGAGAGACATTACCTCTGTCGTCTGAATATCAGAGGGATGACCCGCAAAAGATAGCAGCAACCGTGAATTATACAATTTGTTTTACAAGCTTTGGCTCGACTTGCCAAGTATATTTATTTTTATTTTAGACTTAAGATAAATTATTGTTAGTTCAAATATATTAAAGATACAATAAAAAAATATTTAAAAAATAAGAAAACCTAGGTTTCTAGTTGTGGGAACAATCTCTAATTTTTATTTTTTATACTTGTTGGTTATGTACCGAACATAGTTTTAATTACTATGTGTAAGTGTTAAGTGTCTGTCTTCTACATGTCAAGAAATAAAGAAATATACGCGAATAACACGTCACTTTCAGATCATCCTATAAGTTTTAGAATTGGTTGCTATAGCGGCCATAGTAATACACCTTCTGTGAAAATTGTAAGAGTCTATCTATTATGGTTTAAATTTTAGTCCATTTATGTACATGCAACTTGCGTCATTATCGCAACACCCTTTAATTTTTAGGTTTATTTTTTTATACTTGTTTTTATAGCGTACATACTTTTAATTACTGTCTGCAAATTTTAAGTTTTTGCCTCCTACAGCCCAAGAATAAAGACATAATCGTAAATAACACGTCACTTTCGGAACACCTTATAAGTTTTAAAATTTGTTGCTATAGTTGCCAGAGTTATACACCTTCTGTGAAAATTTCAAGAGTGTACCTGTCTCAGTTCCAGAGATAGAAAGCGCTGACAGACACTGTAGTGAAAACAATAGGGTTATGTTTTTAACCTTAGGGTACGGAACCCTAAAAAGTAGTGGAAATTGCCAGTACTACTCTATTAGTTTATTTTGACAGCCGTTGAAAGTAGATAATCTTATTAATTCACAGAAAAGCAAATGTGTTCACCAATTAAAAGTTTTAATTGTTTTCAGATTATAATTTAATTAATCAATTAATTCAAATATTTGTTTAATTAGGAAATATTTTTTAAATTTGAATTAATTAAAAAAATAATTGAACTCTAATTTACAACTAATTGAAACCTTTAATTGAAGCAAACAATTTTTTCTGAGTAATGAAGAATTCTGAGTAATTTAAGAATTTTATTACTTATAGAGTATTTTTGGCTTCTCTAAAATTGGGAAAAAGGTTTCCCGATGATCTGGCCTGAGCAACCAGTGAAATACGTATAGGAACTAGCTCTTTTCACCCAGCAAATAAATTGCATTTTTATTAAAAAACGTTATGGGTAATTAGCATAATATTAAATAATTAATATTTGAATTCCCAAAAATTTTATTAATAAGATTATTTTGATTTAGACTATATTTTACGTAAAAAAGCCATCACTGCAAACCAAAAAAGGCTTCAGTAATAGTATGAGGAATATGCACCATCAAGTTCAATGTTTAAAAAATAATTTCAATATAGTTTTGGATCCATCACAAATAACGCCAAATGTTCAGATCACCCAAAAAGGTAATCATGCCCGAAATAATCAAGTTCAATGTTTAAAAAATAATTTCAATATAGTTTTGGATCCATCACAAATAACGCCAAATGTTCAGATCACCCAAAAAGGTAATCATGCCCGAAATAATCGATAACATCCATTGAAAGTTATTGGATATTCAGATAACAAAATTACTTAAACGGGAATAAGGCTGCAGGCATCTCAACCGAACAGGTACATAACATTTTGCATGAATATTTTTATAAGAAAAAGCTATCCGCCTGATATATGCAGCAGCCAAGACAATGCGCAGTATAATTTTGCACTACAAACTGCTATCCCATCCAGTATACTTCCCAGATATAGCCCCTTGAAACTATTTCCTGTTTGAAAATTTAAAGAAATGTCTTGGTAATAAGTGGGGTTATCATTAAAACAAACTACTATTTTGAGGGCCTTGAGAAATCTTTATTGTTTTAGGTAAATAACAAAATTAAAAGTCCCTGGATTAAATGTAATGAGGTTAAAGAAGACGTATGTTAAAAAATAAAACATAATTTATTTTAATTTATCATTAATAGCGTGGTCACAAGAACCATGTTCTTCGTAACAATATATAGCTGCGATGAACAGCTTATAGTTGTTCGAGTCATTACTATGGTCACGAAATAACAACTTTTTGTTACTATTTGATCATTAAATGGTTACCACATCCAAAAAAAGTAACATGGTTGGTTTGAACTATACAATTTTTAAACCAAAACCAAAGTTTTATTAGTATTATATATATAATATTGTATTTATAACCATCATATATTATTAGTAAACAAATTATGATAAGTTTGCTGGTATGTAACCACAGTATGACTAAAAACAAACAAATAATGCTTAGTTTTTTGAAGTTTTGTGTTTAGATTTGGAAAATTATTAAAATAAAATATATCTCGGATTTCTTTCAAAATATAACAAATAACAACAATTGATTCGTTTCCCATATTGAATGCCATAAAAAATAAACTAATAAATAATTGTGTGTTTTATAAGCTATGTTTATAAAACAAATAAGGTGTGTTTTATATTTATAGATCTTAATATATTTATTTATATATTTATTTCATAATAAAATTTTATATTTTACAATGTTATTTTTATGTTAGACAATAATATGATTCCAACATAACAATATTATAATTATGTTAATAATATGGTTTGACTACAACCATATAATTCAATCATAATGTGTTGCTCTTAGATCATAGTTACCTCAACCATGTTTTTTCTTTACGTGTATTAACCCAAATTATAAATTAACTGAAATTGATTACTGCGGGGTAAGCTAGTATCGATGGCCATTTCGGTAAGTGCTCAATTTAGCTCTTCAGGAAACCTTAATCAACATTTTATTTAAAATGGCACAGAATTATGAAACTGCCCTTGTATTTTGTTATTATTAAATGAAAACATTAATATGTTTGTGGTTAATTTTCGTATGTATTTTATTATGTTAATTTTAAATCAACCACCTTCTCTCAGGCTTAAGATCATAATTTTTTTTTTATTACTTTTACTATCTAAATCATTTTTATTTATGACCATAAAAAATCAACATTGTTGTTTAAAGCCTTTAAACACGCCAGTGTTAATATTCATACTTTTGTTTAGTTCTCCTTTAGTATTTCAGTTAATATGAAGAATGTAGTTATTTTCAAACCATTTTCAAATTTGTATCCTGCCCTAAAAACAAATAAAGAACTCCTAAGTCTGAAAATACCCGACCAATAGAAGGCAGTACAGGAATATTTTATACCAAGTTTTAGACATATGTACCTAAACACCTGGGCTTCTAACACAAAAAGTCCTTTATTCAATGAAGCCATATCAGTAGATGTATTCCAGAGGAGAATAATCATGAACCATGCCTAATTCCTGCAGTGCGGTGAAGCTAAGAGAATTCGTTTTATGATTCTTTTCAAAGGAAAATACAAAAGCCAAAAAAGCAGTTAAGCTTTTGGGCATACGCGAGTAGAATGCAGAATTAAACTCATGTAAAGGAAAGTAATGCCTGCAATTGCTACTAAGAGAATACATCTATAATGGACACTTCCAAACTATTGGAGAGACTATGTAAGGAAGCTTTATTAAATCAAGTCGGCCTTTGGAACATTAGGCTGGGGAAAAATAAATCCATTATTTTTTGGTAGATGGCTGGTGTGGTCGATATCTCGTAAACTATCCATCAACCAATTTCAAATTTTTGTTCATTGTCAAGGTGAAGAAGTTTCACACTAAAAAAATTGTTGTACTGCTTTTTGTTTGCTCCAATCAGTTTGTGAGTTATAGGGTGTTAAAATGAATTTGTAATTTACAATTTGTGACATTTTATTTTGTTGAATAAAATAGAAATTAGCCTTAATTGGTCGTGTAGCCATGTAGCAATACTGGCTTTAAAATAAAAACGGTTGTATTTTTTAAATTTAAAAATATTTTTTTTTTTAATTTATTGATTTTTTTTAATTTAGAACCTTGCTGCAATCTATTTTGAGTTAGAATGGTCAGACTAAGGCAAAAAAAAATCCTTAAAAAAAATTTCCTCATATTGACCCCGTATGCGCCCTTTAACTGCTTCTATTTACCAGTGGTCCATTGGCTACCTCCATGTGTCGAGCCATTGGCTACCTCTATGTGTATTGCTTTCTATAAAGGTCTTTAATACAAATCAAAGCAGAAAAACCCTACCAACCTAACAACAAACAAAAATCGCCCTCGCAGGAGGTTATTGATCCCCCGAGATCTTCCTTGCGATCTACCTGTCGCGCTCTAATATTTATTTGACAAAAAAGCAAAAGAGAATCATTAAAGCCGAAAAAAATTAAAAAAAAAAAACGTGAAAAAATATAATGAATATTGCAGAAATTACACACGGACTGACAAACTTCTATATGTGTGTACCCTCTGTATTGCGGTGAAGGGTATAAAAAAGTTGAATGTAGATTTCTAAATTATACGACTTCGGATAAGTGAAATACATATATAGATATTTTATAAATTAAAGTTCATATTAATTTGATGTTTTTTATTATTAAAATTTACATTGCGTGAAAATAGTCTTTTATTTATTTTTGTTTTTTTTTATCAGATCATTTATTTTACTTAAAACTTCGGCCAAAAATTTTTTTTCTTCTTTTAAGCGGTGTTCGGTTCACTTAGATGTATTCCTTTGCAAACAAATTGTGTGTCACTTATCGAACAAAATCAACTAAATTAAAAGTTAAGAATTTTTAATTTCAATAAAGCGATTTTTCTTTTAGCCGGCGTTCGCTTAACAGAGTTCGATTGATTAAAAAAACAGCTTTGAATCCAGCTCATCTACATTTTTTTAATCATTCGAATAGACAAAAAATTGTTATCTAAAATACTTAAAATAATCAAAATAATTGTTTATCATAAAAAATATATTTATGTCAAATGTCCTTTAAAATGCTTCACTTAATTAGCCTCTATAATTTAACAATTAACTTAAAAAGGCATTTGGTCTTATCGGTTGCGAAAGCGAAAAAAAGTCTAAAATGCTTACACGTGCCGCTGAGGAAAAAAAATAAATTATTTAAGTAGAACATTTCTAACCACCGTTTGTTTGGTTTAGTAGTTTATTGGTCTCCTAAACTAATTAATGAACTTTCAAACGCAAGTATGACAAACTGTCTAAAAATAGTTTGGGAAAAAATGGATTTCTTTAGGCAAATACGAACTTGTTGTTCTCTACTTATAAGTATTCTTCAAAAAGACTTCATATTTTTAAGTTTTATAACTTTAGAAGATTTTTAAATACTGCAGTATGATTTTAAGGATATTCTCTCTTATAAAAGCTTTTTGTAGAAATACTGCTTCTAAAATGATTTTTTGGAACTAATAGGAAAGCATGACATCTTCATTACTTTTTGCATAAAAAATTTGTTTGGCCAGAAAGCGTTTTCTCCACGTAGTCTACTTTTAGCTCAATACATTTAGTACAATGTTTTTTATCTTTTTCCATTTCCTGTAAATAAAAGGTTCCCTTTTCATTTAAACCAAATTTAAAAACATGAAATAGTTACAGGGAGGCTAAATCTGAAAAATATTTTTCCGTCTGTGATTATGAACCGCCGAAGAAACTCACTTAAGAAAACACTGATTTTCACGCAGTTGCGCTGTATGCGCGAATAGTTTTTTCTAATTACATTTTATTCATGTATTATGTGATGCACCTGTTAAGTTGAGATGCTTACAACATTAGGCATCCTACAGACGTGAGCGTTTAGCGGGTACAATGCAGTTACATTTATTTGTTAATAAAATTTTACAAATTGTATTAAAATTTATTTATATAGCATAGTAAACGAAGACCTATTGTAGTGACACACCCAGAGTCTTTGGTGGGATTTGAACCTACAAACCCCTGACTGATAGATCATCACACTACATACAAACCTACGCTAGCACTCTGATACTATTACAACCACAATGGAAGTTAATAATTTAGTTTTTAACATTGATGTAGAAGGTATGAGCTGTCCTATTATAACAAAACTTTGTTAGTATATCATCCAATTTTGATGTATGCCAAACTTGCCTAATAATTTTTATAAGTTATATTTAAAGAAGGAGGCTTTTTAAGCTCGCCCCAGCTAGTTAAGGCCGGAGTTCCCCAAGGTAGTATATTGAATCCGATTTTATATTTAATGTACACATTAAATTTCCCAATTAGCATTTTTTTCAATTTACTTCAACATTTGCTGACGACACTGCCTTTCTAAGCATTCACGAAAGCCCTCAAGTGGCATCCCAATATTTACAAGACCATATATTTTCTTAGGAATTGTGGTTGCAAAAATAGAGAATAAAAATTAATGAATAAAAATGTAGCCACACACTGTGTAGAGACTCATGCCCTCATATTCACATAATTACCCAAACTATACCTCAACACCCGAAGGTTTAGTATGTACCTTGGCATACATCTTGACAGACACTTGAACTTAAAAACTCATATTGAAGCAAAATTGATTGAAGTGAAGTTTAAATCAGTGCATGTGATTTGGCTTACTGAAAAAAACTCAATTTTAAGATTAGACTGCCAGCACTTACACAGAAAAAAAAAATATTTGCACCAAAAAATGGTTTTAATTAGTTTTACAAATGTAATTAATTTTTTAATTGATTCAAGTATATTCTTAATTTAGAAAGAACAAAATAATCTTTCAATTAAGTAAATAACTGAATTAATGAAAATTTAATAATATTTGTGCCTCGAAAGACTGATTGGTAGAGCGCTAGTCTATCAGTCTGGGGTTTGCGGGTTCGATTCCCATCAAAGTTTGTGGATGTTTTTTGCAGACAAGCGAAGAGCTTCGCAGTTAGTGTTGTCATAAAAAAAAACAAATTAAATCATTTTATTGGAGCAAACATTTTTTTTCTGAGTACTTTATAATTAGATTCTTAAACAAATATGGTGCTATGGCATTCAGCACTGGCTGAATTGCAGTATATTTATTATTTTCTTTTTTCTTTTATACTTTACTTCTTGGTTTAAGACTTAAGATATTAGTACTTATTGTTACATCAAAAATATGGAAGATACAATAATTATTATAAAAAAATATATTTTTTTATGTGAACTGCCCTATTTTCAATGTTACAAACGAAGTGACGCAAATAATATATCATTTGAAATTTTTGGTGTTTGGCTTAAGTTACAAAATATGCGTTAAATAGTTGAGCATTCACGAAAAAATTAATTTATACAGTTTGCTCTTAAAACAATTTATACATTTGAACCACTTTCACATGCCTTAAGAAAGAAAACAAAACTACAAAGAATGGATATATTTGTGTACAAAAACAAAGAATGAAAAAAAGGATCATCAAATGTCTACCTAAAATATTTTTTGGTGGTATTTGTAAAACCACTAATGAAGCATTAAAAGCTTTCGTTCTTCTTAAACATTTAAACAAAAATTTTTTTTCATTTGCCCCACAGCTACTTCTAATGGCCAATATGTTAGCGTGCGTGTTATGAGATTTTTATTTTTATTTAAATATTTATGAATGTGTGTGTGTGTAAGTTGTATTTGTTCACACCCTTAATTAAATGTGTGCGTGTTTAGGTCCTTATTAATATTAATAATATTTTTTTTTTTCGTTTGTTACAAAATAATAAAATAATTTGTTTTTTAACTATTTTATTATGATTTAAATGTTCTTGATATGATTTTGTTAATACCCAGGTTTTAGATGGTAATAATTATGAAACGGTCTTTAGCAGTGTTAAACATTTAAATTTGTTAACCTTCATGAATTTCCGCCGGATATAACAATTTATTTTTAAGTACTGTGGGGTCCTTTAATAAAAAATTTTCCTTTTTGTGTTTATTTACAGATTTGCTTAACTGTGTAATGAAATATTTTGGTGAGTAAAAAACTAAGATTACATGGAGAGAAGAGCAAGGTTATGGTATGAGCACAAGAACCATCTTAAGTCTTCTGTAATAATATATGGTTGGGCTGAACAACTTATAGTTATTTTAATCATTACCATTTTTTTTGTTTTCATATTATTTATTGTATCTTCAAAATATATGAACTAACAAGAAGTGCTCAAATCTTAGGACTAAAAGTAAAACTAAGAATTAAAAATAAGTAAAGTATGTAAGTCTGATGACACGGTTGTTGTTATCCCAGATCCTCAGAACGCATGTAAGCACACAACATTGAGTCTTACGAGCTTTGAAGACCCCATTTAGAGATTTTAACTTATCATTCATCTTTTGCCTCTTGGCTCCAATATCCAACTGGCGTAGCAGAAAAACTTTGTCTACTACATGTACTGGGGCTCGAATGGTTCTCAAAGAGCCTCTTACAAGAGAGGTCAGTAAGGAGCTTAGACATAATAGAAGTACTTCAAGCGGGATAACTGCGTTAGTTTCTAGTCATAAAAATCTCAAGTATCAGCTAGACAAGATGAAAATCGAAGATAATACTTTTAGACTGTGCCTGGAAGAGGCTGAGGCGGTAGCGCACATTTTGTGTGAATGTCTAGCACTGGCTAGCAGAAACTTGTTAAATGTGCATGCAGAGCCTTAAAATCCCTGCGATTTGTCGCATAAAATGGAGATGCTATGTGGAAGCCGTAAGTTCCCATGATTAGTAATGGAGAATTAAATATTATTCTTTCCGACCGAACACAAATAAGTCCTCCACGTCAAATATAACAAGTTAAATAAAAAAAACTTTTTCCAAGTAAATTTTCTATCATACTATAAAATATAACACATACATTTTAGCACAGTTTTGTAGATATTTTCAAAAAATACCTGAATTTTAACATTTAAATTAAAACAAGTATAAAAAACAAGTAAGAGTGCTTGCTATATTCGGCCATGCCGAATCTTATATACCCTTCACCATAGTAATGCTAAATATTCCGTTAATCTGTTATATTTTTCGAAAATGTTTTGTAAAAATTTTATCAAAAATTTTTTTTAAAAATTTTATCAAACATTTTTTGTAAAAATTTTATCAAAATAAAAATATTACCGAAAACCTTTTGTAAAAATTTTACCGAAAATTATTTGTAAAATTTTATCGAAAATTTTTTGTACAAATTTTATCGAAAATTGTTTGTACAAATTATATCTGTTGTCGGCAAATAAAGCGCACCAGTGACCTCCAACTTGGATCTTGAATACAGAAGACGATTTGGTTCAATTCAACTCCTTTATTACCAAATATATCTTCTAATATTAAAATACCTAAATTTCACAATATTTAAATTTAAATAAAATTAATAATTTAATTACATACTTTTTGGTATGAAAACCACTGGGAAAATTGCTTATAATAATTTTTTAAAATAACTTTAATTATTTAAAATAAAGTTTAAATATCCCGAACACTGCGTTGAATTTAATGTTAATTTACAAAGTGGTAAAATAATGACTAAAATGGCCGATAAAGTGACGCTACTTGACATTTCATTTTCATATATGTAAAATTAGATAATTTAATGATGCAAATTTTAGTAGTAAAATAAAATTACAGTGCCGGGTAAAAAAAATTCAAAAATTAATATTTCAGACAGATTAATATATATAAAATCTAGTGGATTTTAGCAGTAGCGATAACATTCTCCCCCGCAGTATGACGATGTAATTCTTCGGAGTTATACTCTTGAGGAGCAGCTACTTCTAAAATTGCTAATTTGACCGCTGGTCTTTCTAGAATTCCTTGCTGAGTTAGGACCTTTGCACTACGAACTTGTCCATCATTTGCCAATCTGGTTTCAACTACTTTTCCTCGCATCCAAACATTACGAGGTAAGGAAGGATCAACAATAACGACCAAGTCCCCTTGACATATAGGTTTCTGTTTTATATGCCACTTTGTTCTGCAAGTTATAGTTGGTAAATATTCGGCGAGCCACTTTTTCCAAAAAATATTTGCAAACTGTTGAGACACACGCCAACTGTGCTTTAAAACGAGCCCACTGTCTTCGCAACTAGACATTGGTTTAAGGCCACTTGAGTTGCCAACTAAAAAATGGTTTGGCGTTAAAGCCTCATCCGATTCATGTTCAAGAGGCACGTACGTTAATGGTCTTGAATTAATAACATTTTCAACTTCAGATAACATACTCACAAGAAGTTCATCGCTAGGAGACCTTGTGGGCATTATTTTGTACAAAATAGTTTTTACAGAGCGCACTAGGCGTTCCCATGCGCCTCCCATATGTGGGGAAGCCGGGGGATTGAAATTCCATTTTGTTACAGTTGTGGTGAATTCTTTAACAAGTATATTTTTATCTACTTCGGCCAATGCTTCACGGAGTTCTCTTTCCGCACCGATGAAGTTAGTTCCATTGTCGCTGTAAAATTCCCGTGGAATACCTCGCCGAGCCATAAAATTTCGAATGGCTAATATGCAGGAACTTGTCGTTAACGAATGAGCCACCTCAATGTGGACAGCTCTAACTGTCAAACAAGTAAAAAGGCAACCATACCGTTTCTCTCTATGACGATTTACAACAACCATAATTGGGCCAAAAATATCCACACCGGTAAATGTAAATGGTGCCTCATAAGCAGCAAGTCGGGCTGGAGGTAATTTTCCCATTTGAGGGAAATTTGGAACTGACTTATATATTTTGCACCACTGGCAGTTTTTAATTATAGATCTGTAGGTGACTCGTAATTTAGAAATCGAGAATTTCTGACGAATTTCGTTGATTGATGTTTCATGATTAATATGGTGATACTTTTGATGATAAAAAATTAAAATTAATTTTGTGATATTGCTACATTTGTGCAAAATAATTGGGTGCTTATATTCAAGGGGAATGTTTGCATTGTCTATTCTGCCATCAACTCTAAGTACCCCATGTTCATCTAGATATGGCGACTTGGTGTAGATATCACTCGACTTTGAAATTTGTGTTTTTGACTTAAGGCAAAAAATTTCTTTTGCATAGTGTACAGTTTGTGACTGTCGATAAAGTAAATTTTCAGCATTCACTAACTCATCCTTAGTGAGTTCTCCTTTCTGTACGATTTTAGTTTTAATATTTTTAATAAATCGTAGACAATAGGCAGTACACCTTACCATTCGATTCCACTTTGAAAATCGTTGCTCATTTATGACTGATTCAATACGAGTCGTTATATATACATGATGTAATAACTCTTCTGATGTTGCCGCTTCAATATTTTCTGCACCGGGCCACATATCTTCAGACTGATAAAGAAAGGCCGGGCCTTTAAACCACCTACTTTCACTGCAAATTTGAGGAATACGTGCCCACTTAGTTGCCTCATCAGCTACATTAAGTTTTGTAGGAACCCATCTCCAATCTCTAATTGAGCTTAGCTCTAAAATTTCGGTAATACGGAACGCTATAAACTGATTATATTTGCGGTGATCTGAATTAATCCAACTTAGGACCGTTTTGGAGTCGGACCAATAAAATATTTTGTCTATTTTGATATCATGGTTTTCAGTTATATATTTTGAAAATCTGGCACCAATAAGTGCCGCCATTAGCTCGAGACGTGGAACTGACGTTATTTTTATGGGTGACACTCTTGTTTTTGAGCCAACTAGAGAGGTTGAAATGGTACCATTTTTCTCAAGACGAAAATAACAAATAGCAGCATAGCCATCCTTGCTTGCATCCACAAAAGTGTGCAGCTGCACGTTAACGTCATTATAATTTCCAAACATCTGTACATAGCAACGAGGAATTTTTATATTTTTAATATTTGGCAAAATGTTGACCCATTGGACCCACTTGTTCATTAATTCAGTGGAAATTTCATCGTCCCAATCGATTTTGGACCGCCATATGTCTTGCATTAAAACTTTAACAAACATAATGATGTGTGCAATTAAACCAAGAGGGTCGTAGATAGACATTACTAAACGAAGTACTTCCCGTTTGGTGGGGACTTTTGTGCCACAAAATATTTCACTGTCTGCTAGAAAATTTGAAATTTTGAATGTTATAACATCATCATGGTGGTCCCAGAAAACGCCGAGAACCTTTTCAATTTGTTGTTCATTATTTTGATTTAAACATTTAAACATTTTGACATCAGTGTGTTCAAATGAATCAAAAATGGATTGGTCATTTGAAATCCAATTCCTGATATTAAACCCGCCTTGTTGATGAACATATTTGATTTCTGCTATTAATTTTGCTGCCTCAAGTGGAGTGTCAACAGAGTCGAGAAGATCGTCTACATAGTGATTTTCTTTTATTGATTTAGCAGCCATGGGAAATTCACTTTCATATTTTGTAGCATTTACATTTTTTATGTATTGAGAAATGCTAGGGGCGCAACAGGCACCAAATATCATGACGTCCATAACATATACATCAGGATTTTTATTTTGACAGCAATCACGCCATAAAAACCGTTGGACGTCTCTATCCTCGTACCTTATATAAATTTGATGAAACATTTCTTCAATGTCACCGCATATCGCTACTGACTTTTGTCTAAAAGTGAATAAAACTGACGGCAATGAGGCCAGAAGATCAGGGCCTTTTAAGAGAAAAGAGTTAAGTGACACTTTCTTTGATTCGGCAGCTGCATCCCAGACCACCCTCGACTTACCGGGTTTATTTTTATTAAAAACAGCAAAAATAGGTAAGTACCAAACCTTTTTATTTGGCCGCAAAATTTCATTTGGCTTCAATTTTCTTATGTAGCCTTTGGATAAATATTTGGAGATTGTATCCCGAAAAATATTTAAAAGCTCTGAATTTTTCAGTAATTTGCGCTCCAAACATATAAGTCGCTTTATTGCCATATCGTAGCTGTCAGGTAAATTTATTAAATCACATTTCCATAGTAGTGGAACTTCATAGTGTTTATCATCTCTTTGCGTGGTATGTTCATTTAGCATATTTAATGCACGTTGGTCATCTTTTCCCACTAACGGATCTTTTAAAGAAATTCCAATGCTTTCCAGTGAATAAAAACTTTTTACAAGCTCATGCAAATTTTCATCATTGCTTTTTGTGCAATCACATACATGAAAATTATAATGCTGCTTCTTATTTATTTTGGTAGCTGTGGCACCATAAACAGTCCATCCAAGTTTTGTGCGTACTGCTACAGGCTCATGTGGAGACCCTTCACGTATTTTATTTGAAACACCCACACCTAGTTCGTTAAGCCCAATAAGTACCCTTGGCACTGCATTATTGTATGAACTTATTGGCAGGTTTCGTAAATGATGATAGCGTTGAGAGAGACTTTTATAGTCCAATGATTGCTTTGGTAGATTGAGACTACTTACTGTGTTCACTTCCATCTCCATTCTGTTGTTATTTTCACCTGAAATTTCAATTTTTAATTTTTTTGAATTTAGTTCGTTTCTATTCATACCACCAGTCCATTGCAAACATAGGGGGTTTTGTTCACCATTTAACTGCAAATCATTTAAAACAAACTCTTCTATTAGACTTATTGATGAACCGTCGTCAATAAAGGCAAATGTGTTCATTATTTTATTATTTCCATAAATTCTAATTGGAATAATTTTAAATAGTATTTCATTTATTTTCGCACCGTGTGCATTCACTATTTCTGTATCAATATGTTCTGTATTGTTTGACGTTTCTTTATTGTTATTATTTGCAGAAACAGAATAGCGATGTAATGAAGGGTGGTGAAAATATTCACATTTTTCCTCTCCACACTTCACCTTCTTTTTACATTCACTATGATGTTTGCCTAAGCAGAATTTGCACAGATTATTTTTTCTTATTAGATTCCACTTGTCATTTCTATCCAACAACAAAAATTTTTGGCAAACTGCAAGCGATGAGCATTTACTACTGTTGCAGACAAAGCATACACGTTCATTGTTGTGGGTATGTAAGTATACTTTCTTGTGCGCGCTGTTGCTATTGTTCATAGTGGAACCAGATTTTTTATTAGGGTTGTTGTTGTTGCTGCTTTTTATACTTTGTTTTTCATTGTTTATTGTGACACTGCTGGCAATGAGGCCTAAATTAAAAATCCAATTAGCAAATTCAGATAAATTTGCTTTTTTGTTTTGATTATTTAAGTTTACTCGCTGTGAAGCCCATTGCATTTGATAAGAAGATGGTAACTTTTGCAACAATTCATTTAAAAGTGAAGAATTATTCATCTCATCTTCAAGTTTACATGCTTCTATTGTTGACAATAAACTCCGAACATTAATCGCAAAAGAGGTTAGTGTATTTAAATTATTTTCATCAACAGGTGAGGTCAACTTTATTCTATTTTGAATAGAGTACAAAATTTTTTCTGGTTGACCGTACAACATTTGGAGTATATTTATTACCCAAGTAACGTTTGAGGGGTGAATAAGTAAGTGTTGTACGCTTTTTAAAGCATCTCCCCTTAGTGATCGTTGTAACCTTATTAAATTTTCAGCTTCCGTGAAGGCGCAGAGATTTGTGGACCACTCGAATGTTGAATAAAATATTGGCCATTCTTCTGGTAAACCCGTAAACATTGGGAGTTCTTTTGGCAATGATTGGCGAGACGACAGGTGAGTTTGTGATAAATTGTGTGTTGCATTTATATTTGATGGTAAAGTCTTTTGCATAATAGGTACACCCTGATGAAAATATGGTGGATTTTCTGCAGATTTGTTTATGGTTGCACTAGTTTGGTGGTAATGCTGTGGATTTATTTTTGATGACAGTGGGTGATTAACATTAGCCGGAGGCATATTGAAATTTAAATTTTGGCCAGAATTTAAATTTGAAGCAACGTAAGTGACAAGCGGTGGCTGATTTGAGCGGATATTATTTGTAGAAAATATTCGCTGTGATTGGCTATATGTGGGGCCAGATATTACACCAGAATTTGTTACGTATGACATTGAGCTTTGGACTGGTGGTCCAGCATATAAATTTGTTGCCGTGGCTGTTACTTTCGATAAGGTAGAAGATGCAGATTGTAATGGCAAACTTGGGTCAGTGGTAAAATTTGTATTACATTTAAAGCCCGTTGCATTGTTTTTATAGACCATATGTGATGGCAAATCTGAATAAAGTGGTTCACCCAAAATTTGTGTAGTGTTTGATTTATTATTTGCGTTTTCAAATTCTTTAGAGTTTTTGGTACCACTATGTTCATTTGAGGAACCTTGAGGATTTGGAAGACCGTCTACCCATTCTTGTACAGATTTAGAACCCACGGAGGAGGCATCTGTTAAATCAGCATTTTGCTCAAGCAAATGGTACCTTTTATTTAAGTATTCTTGTTGTAGAATTTTTTCTTCCTCCAGCTTTTGAAGCTGAAGCTGAATTTGACGTGATTGTGATATACGAGAGTTAACAGAAGAGCGACTTCTTGTAGGGGAAGCAGCTCTAGTGGCGGAACAAATTGTACATTTGTAGGTTATGTCAGAAGTGGCATTTGTACAACTTTTATGGAATATTTTGTGGCAATCGGTGCAAGAAATCATATCTTCGTTTGGGGAACTTGGACACAATGCACACTTAGCATTTTGTTGACCCTGTGAAGTAGTTGAATTCATTCTGTACTTACTGCGATTGGCAAATATATATGTTGATACGCTACAGGTGTCCAGGGATGTTTGTTTTGTTGATTAGACAAAAAGTATTTTAAAATGTTGTCGGCAAATAAAGCGCACCAGTGACCTCCAACTTGGATCTTGAATACAGAAGACGATTTGGTTCAATTCAACTCCTTTATTACCAAATATATCTTCTAATATTAAAATACCTAAATTTCACAATATTTAAATTTAAATAAAATTAATAATTTAATTACATACTTTTTGGTATGAAAACCACTGGGAAAATTGCTTATAATAATTTTTTAAAATAACTTTAATTATTTAAAATAAAGTTTAAATATCCCGAACACTGCGTTGAATTTAATGTTAATTTACAAAGTGGTAAAATAATGACTAAAATGGCCGATAAAGTGACGCTACTTGACATTTCATTTTCATATATGTAAAATTAGATAATTTAATGATGCAAATTTTAGTAGTAAAATAAAATTACAGTGCCGGGTAAAAAAAATTCAAAAATTAATATTTCAGACAGATTAATATATATAAAATCTAGTGGATTTTAGCAGTAGCGATAACAATATCAAAATCTTTTTTGTACAAATTTTATCGAAAATTTGTTGTACAAATTTAATCGAAAATTTTTTGTACAAAATTTATCGAAAATGTTTTGTACAAATTTTAACGAAAATTTTTTGTGCAAATTTTATCGAAAATTTTTTGTACAAATTTTATCGAAAAATTTTTGTACAAATTTTATCGAAATTTTTTTGTACAAATTATATAAAAAATTTTGTTGTAAAAATTTTATCGAAAAATTTTTGTAAAAATTTTATCGAAACTTTTTATCGAACATTTTTTGTAAAAATTTTATGGATATTTTTTTTCCAAAAATGTTATCGAAATTTTATCGTAATTTTTTTGTAAAAATTTTTAGTTAAAATTTTAACGATAATTTTTGCAAAAATTGTTTGTAAAAATATTTTTTTAAAAATTTTGGATAAAATTTGTTCAAACATTTTTCGTAAAAATATTTTCGAAATTATGTGTAAAAATTTGTTAAAAATTTTGTGTAAAAAGAAAGCAGACGAACCTTACCAGCCTAAGAACAAACAAAAAAATCGCCACTTGCAGGGGTTTATTGATCCCCCGAGTTCGGTATGCACTCGTCACGGTCTAATATTTATTTGACAAGAAAACCAGAAGAGAATCATTACTAGCATAAAATTAAAACAACATGAAATAATTTAGATGGGAGTGGTTTTTTGCCCACAGACTCGAATAAAATCGTCCGTTGTTGCTGACTTGCTATCATACGGACAGAAGGTCGGACGGACATCACTAAATCAAGTTTTCCGTGTATAAGGATCCAGAATATATATACTTTATGGGATCGGAAATTAATATTGTAGAAATTACACACGGAATGACAAACTTATGTATGTATATATACCCTTTCCACCTGTGGTGAAGGGTATAATTAACTTGCGGTGAATATTAAAAAAATGTATGCACGGTGTCCCCAATACAGAATTTTACACAGAAGTAGCTTCCCTTATAAGAAAAAAAGTTTTCAAACCAGTCTCAACATCCAGCTCTAAAACAATGTTAAATTTCTTTACCATTAAATTTTTATATTTATTTTCAAGTGTCAAATGGCATGAATTTTTCCAACTCTTCACAAATATTATTGTCATAATGAAAATCCTTAAATAGGATACAAACTGCTTAAATTTAAAATAGCAAAAGAAATAGAACAAAAAAATGAATAAAACAATCTGCTGATTTGATAGCTAGGGATTAGCATATAAAATTTAAAATAAATCTTAGACTTGCAATGAACATTAACAAAACAGAAAAAAATATGAAATTTAAACCAAACGCGAGTGATATTAAAAAAGCGATTTTCTTAAGTAGCGATTATGACACTTGATATGCCACAAATCATTCTTTAAAAAAAAATGTTTAAACAGCTTTAGCAGGCAGATTGTCTAAAAGTGAATAAAAATATCAACCAACCTACTTAAGACTTGCCCTTTTTTGTTTTAAAAGAAAATATGTCTTTTTAGAATTAAAACAAGTATACTTATGTATGTAATGGTGTGTGTGTGTGTCGTACGAAAAGCTAAGAAAACGGTAAAAGTGACTGCTGTTGTGTAATGAATAATGGCAGGGTTGCTGGCAGCGTGGTACGTTTTGAAAATCTGATCTGCTGCAAAATTTTCAACTAAGATGCGGTTAATAGTCGTTGTTTTTTTTCGTTTTCTAATGTGTTTCAAAGCACTTAAAAGTCTTAGGGGAATTTTTGTTTTGTTTTTCTGCTAATGTGTGTTAAAACTAAGAGACGGGTAAAGTTGATATTCGTGTTTTCTTATTACGAGCACAATTATGCTGGGGTCTACAGGCGGCCTTTGTGCTTTCAGACTGTTGCGAGAAAGATACATATTTGCTTAAAAACATATTAAAAAGTACTTTTTGGTTGGTTGCTGGCTGTTGACAATTGTCACAGATGGTTTAATTGTGGTAATTACACATAGTAAATCCTTAAGGATTCTATTAAATATTTTCATCATCTCTTACTTGTGTTTTATATATTTTTAACCTAAGACTTGTGCTGAAAACCCACAAATAAAACAAGAAACAACAAAGTAGAATTCAAATTACTCACATGTTTAGAGTTAAGAAAAAATAACTTATAATTTTGAAATGTCATTTGCTAGACAGTGGTCTGGATAGGTAAAAAAGTTAAATTATTAATTTGTTTTATAACTATTCAATAATTTTTCGCAATTTACTCTGTACCACTCCATCGAACTTACTATTTATACGACCTATGTATATCCAGCGAAAATGTAATACAATTCCCATGTACGGTTGGGATTGGAGCTTCTCGAAATTTCACAGCTGTCAATAAGGGATGCAAATCTATTAATTTTATTGAACATCAACGGATTGTGGGATGTTATTCGCATTTTATTTCATATCAAATGTCCAAAAGCCTTATCCCTCTATCATCCCTCCCACAACCAAATTTACTAGTTTCAGCACAAGCCATTGCATGAGTAAGAATAATCACTTGACGTCCTGGTTCAATAAATAAAAATTGTTCGTACAGGTGCCCAGTTAATAGATAATAGGCGACAAAAAATTAATTAAACACAGATAAGGGTAAGACCTGTTCTGATTTAAATAATGCAAAAGTTTCTAATACGTAAATCTTAAATCCCTAATCGCTTTAAAGCACTACCATTTGATTTAAAATAATAGTTTCTATTTTTTTGTGATTTAATGTTGATCCACCATTTTCTGCAAGGTTTGCAGCGATTTTTATGCTCCAAAGATTAGTCTAATTAAAAAAGTGTTTTGCTATGTTAAATGCTTTGATTCTTGACTGAATTTTAGATCGTGGACTATTAACTTACTTGGATATCTCTCTATAACTTGTTCACCCATTTTTTCAAGTATAAATTACTAGCTGTTCCCGGTGCTTTTCGCTACATCACAAAAAAAAAAAAATCAATAAAAAACTGAAAATCAAAGTATGGCCAAGCTTTAACTCGAAAACTCCTTAGTTTCACGATAAAAATTGTACAGTGTTTGTGCTCATCCCATCCAATCTGATTTTAGCTAGACTATGCGTATTAATGCGATAGTAATTTTTCACTTTGTATGGGAGGTAGCACGCCCATTGTTCCATTGTTGCATTGTAGTTCTCTAGGTACACGATTATAATTTTTCACTTTGAATAAGGGGTAACCCTCGCTCACCATCTCAATTCATTCTGTATTTTGGTAGACTATGCGCATTACCATAGGGGTTAGTCGTGCATAGTTTTGAAGACTCTAGTAGTTCGCCAGGAACACGATATTAATTTTTCACTTTGTATGGAATGTACCACGCCCACTATTCCAATTCAGTCTGTATTTAGCTTGACTATGTACTTTAATATGGGGGTTAATGGTGCGAAATTCCAAGTTCTCTAGATACATGATAAAAATTTTTCACATTGTGTGTGAGGTACCTCGCCCACTACTGCAATCCAATCAATCTTTCTCTTAAATATATGTATATGTTAATTTAGAGTTTACTGGTGCAAAATTTCAAGGCGCTTCCTATTAGTGTTACCAAGCAACAATATGATAATTATTTACTTTGTACGGGAGGTGCCACGCCCAACTCGGATATATCTAATAACAAACTGTGAAAACTTTAGAAAGATCGGTTCACTGGTGTAGGCAGCTATAGCTTTCCGACAAACAAACACATTTTGTGCTTTATATATATAGATTTTTTTATATCGATTTATACTTTAGAATGTGATATTTCCAAAGTCTAAGCTGATAGTTTAAACTATATGAACTTGCATATGCAAGTTCATGCAGAGTCAAAATAACTTTTGTTTATTACTCGAACTAGTTGTCGCTCCCCTAATAGTTCTTTTTGTATGTAATTACAAATGGAATTTAGACCTGTTTTCAATATGGTAAAGTTATATATAATTCTCTCTTGTCGACAACAATTAGTCTTGCCCTGATGAAAATCAGTCGTACTTTAAGCACGTAAAAATTCACTAGAATGCTATCTTTACATATAATAAGTATGATTATAGTGTTACGAAAGAAGAATTTATTTATTATAAGCTCTGAACAACAATACTCTCGAACAACAACAACAATAACATTAATGGTTTATTTTCTTTGGAAGAAAGAAACGCCTCATACAAACATTCGCATTTACGCATATACACACACAGATTAAATAAACACTCTTCTGTTAAATACACAGCCACATACATAAATACAAGCATAAACAAATAAACAGCCACACATACAGGTATAAAGAAATAAATAGCCACACACTCAAGTATAAATAGCTACACATACAGGTATAAAGAAATAAACAACCACACAAACAATCGAACCTGCCAGACCTGTCTGGAATAGAACATTCTGGTGCTTTTAAATCACCTATATAAGTGAATCGTGCTGGCGAGTAGTATGGCAGTATTAATTTAAAAATCAAAGAGTTAAGTTGTCGAATATTAAGAGGGTTTAACAGTTTGTTGTATTTTTGAACAGTGAACAACGTAAAGTAAAAACGTAACAATATATAATAAAACAGTAATTCATTTCTTGTCTGTCTGTCTGTGTTCACATCACGTAAAAAGTACTGGACGGATATTAAAAAAATATTGCGAGGTGATTCCAGTATAGGATACTTTTTGCCCGCAAAAATATTTTATTTCCAAGAGAAAGTGGAGTAAAAATTGAAAAAGTACGCCGATTTTTTTACTTTAAGGCATCTATTTTTTAAAGCGGGATATTTTAAACATGGTTGCGCAACAGATGGCGCTGTTTAAAATTAATGCCAAAATATCTATTACTAACTGCCAAATTGCATATGATTTGTATTTGATTTGTATTTTTACCTTGTGGTATTACATTGTTATTCAAATATTTTAAACACCTTTTACAGAGCTTTACAATAACTTTCAAAATTTTATATAAATTTAAGAATTTTATCCAGGGAAAGTCTTAAAACTTGGTTTGGATTACTTTCAAAGCAAACTCGAACAAAATATTGTCATGTCACACACTTTGTGTGTGGGCACAGGTCTTGATCTTTATTTAATACAATGATCGGGAGGACTCTCGTGCAGTTTTGATATTAAACTGGTTTAATATCAAATAGTTTTAATTTATTTTTCAGATTTGACTTTTATTATTATTATTTCCTGTTAAATCAAGACGATTTCAGGTCTTAATGGTAGAAGGTTTGAACAAAAGGGAATCTCTGGATGAACTGTATCAATCCTTCAACCATTAAGACCTGAGATCGTCTTGATGTAATAAGAAATAATAATAAAAGAATATTGTGTTGACTCTTGATGATTGAATACAATTTTTCGCGTATGCCTTTGTTTGAGTTTGTTTGGTTCAATAGCAGATGTTTACAACTTAACACCACCCGAAGAAGATAAATGCGAAGAATGCAAAAGGCGGACGTTGCAATCCAAAAAAGGCATTACATTCTGCTAGAGTCTAAAATAAAATCTTCCCATTATTTCTTTAAAATAAATCACATAATTTGTAATTAATATTCTTTCAACTTAGAGATTTTATTCTCTCTAACTTAAACCTATTTCAAAAATTAAGTTGAAAAATAATATTATTGAACAATAACATAATTTGAAATAAAAACATTAAAATTGACCACATACTCAATTTTTAAACTTCAAACACTGACTTTTAAGGAGTTTTTAAGGTCAAAAAATATAACAAGAGATAATTTATTTTTTATAGTTTATTATCGCTGTAAATCGCTGTGTAATCGAATACTGACAAAAACTCTAAGTTAGACTTGCTCAAACCACTGTGCTATTGAGTCCAATTTACAGTCTTTCTTTTTTAATCATTTTGTCAATAAAATCATTTCATTTTGGTTAAAAATAAGTCTCTTAAAAAAGGGAAGTTTAGCTGTAAATCTTATTTTATTACATTCTTCTTCCTTCTTCTGCAAAAAAGGGTTAATTTTGTAGCATGAATGTGTTTTATCTTTTAACATGTAATTGTTGTTTGTGTATTTATGTACGTAGATGCGTGTAAGTGTATGTGTGTGTTAATTTAAGTTGAAAAGTAGACAAAAGTTAATGCGTTAATGACAACTGCGTATAATTATACTTTTACTCATGTAACTTGTTTCCAAAAGTCAGTTGTGTTGTTGTCATTTTATTCCTGCCTCTCTCTCATTACTGTTTATTTATTTGCCTTTTCTCTCTTGATGTTGTTATTTTTAAATATTACACTGTGTAATTATTTATTTTGACTTTTCATTCATTGACTGTGTAAAAGTGTGCGTGTGTTTATGTATAAACGTGCGTGTACTGACTTTTTTATTTACCTGTTAATTTCATTTCATTCATTTAAACCCGTTTCTGCTTAAACCTTGCCGTATGTTTCCTTAATTAAGTTGTATACTTTTTCATATTTGCTGTCATATTTCCTTTTATTTTATGGCTATTTGTTGTGTTTTAAGTGTATTGTTCTTTTTTATTATCTTTTTTTTTGTAATTTATTTTCTAAAAATAAGCTGGTTTTTTGGGATTTTTATTATAATTATTTAATGTGATTTTAAGGGACTAAAATGACTGAATAAAAATGCAATTAATGAATTAACATGTTAAAGTGTGTTTAGATGCTGGTAGATATGGATGTGTGACAATAGAGCCCTTTTTCGTTTGTGCTCTTATTTTAATAATTTTAAAAGTGGGTATAAAAGATGTTAAAAATATGACTGTATTAAAGGAAATTTATGATTTAATTTTAATTATTTTGTTATAGAGGGTATGGATTAATGCGCGTGAAATACTAAAAGTTACATATTACGCATTCAACATTCAGGTAAACTTCTAGAAATGCTGCTCAAACCCCTAATACACACCCTAAGCACCATCGAAGACGTTATAGAGGTAGCCAGAAAAGCATAAAAAGGAAACCATTATTCAAGACGCATTGTCATAATGGGGCCCCTGGTTGTTAGAAATGCTTTTGACAGTGCAACATGGGCCGACATGATAGAGGCTCTGGAGGCACATTTAAGAGCACCCGCATACATCATGAGGATGCCTCCGGGGGCAATAATTGTCATTGTATTTTTTGTCTCTACTTTGACGCAGTGCTGTCGGGGAAAATGAGGGCACCAGTTACCAGGTTTCCGGGAACCTTAATCTGAAAGAACAGGTCTGTGGTATACAGGGTCGTTCAAGACCCTACCAGTGCCCAAACCACTGCCGACATAATAGAGGCTCTGGAGGCACGTTTTGGAGCACCCGCATACATCTTGAGGATGCCCCCGGGGGCAATAATTGTCATTGTATTTCTTGTCTCTACTTTGACGCAGTGCTGTCGGGGAAAATGGGGCACCAGTTACCAGGTTTCCTGGAACCTTAATCTGAAAAGACAGGTCTGTGGTATACAGTGTCGTTCAAGGCCCGACCAGTGCCCAAACAACTGATACTACGGGAACCAGTAGCCCAACACAGAGCCGCTCCTCTCTCTGAGTGGTTGTAGGTCAGGTCTCCTTTTGGGGTAAACGTAGTGGCTGTGGTATAGATCAGGAGAAGGATTTGGATGGTCTCCAACCCTTAAACAAGAGATTAGAAGATGGGTCCAGGCTTGTCAAGTTCTATAAATTACTGCTTATTACCGTACGTATTGTCCACTGTGCGATATTATGTGATGATGGAACGATGTCATTTAGGTGGTGCTATTGTCGCTTCATTGCACTTGTATTATGTAGTGTGCGGTATTCATATGACGCAGAGGGTGCTGGTCTACTGGCTGGCTTAATCCTAGGCCCTGATTTGTGGAACATCTGTTATGAAGATATTCTCCATATCGGTATGCCAAGCGACTCCTACTTGGTCGGTTATGCAGACGACACTACAGTCGTTATTGCGGCCCGTAACATGGAAGAAGCACCAAGTAAACTAAACCAAGTCATACTTAGGAGAAAGTTTTGATTGGATTCCCATAACCTCAAGCTAAGCACGGAAAAGACTGAATTGTTAATAATTACAAGAAATCATATTCCACTAGAAGTAGAATGGAATAAAGACGAGAAGGTGGCGCAAATATCTAGGATAGAGGCTAGATCCTAGACTGCAACAAAAGCAGCTCAAACAACGGTCTCTCAGCAAACTTATGGTGAATATCGAAGGGCCATACTACAGGCAAAGGAAGCTGATGATGGCTAGAACCCAGGTGATTTTATTGTATGGATGCGAAATCTGAGCTGATGCCCTACAAGCAAAGTACCGAAGAAATATTTTGGCTGTAAGAGCTGTCGAAGCCCGAAGTCCTCGTCATAGTTTAGACTATCCCAATTGACCTTTTAACCGTAGAATGAAAAGCACCGTGGAGTACACCAAGACAAATCGGAATAACAAACAGAGAAACAGAAACAAGGGATGCACGAGCGCAGATCATACAAAAGTGGCAAGATAGATAGAACTGCGACTCGTGCGGAAAATGAGATGCATTTAGGCATTTTCCCTCCGAAAAAAATACGCATGCACCACCATAAACTCGCCTGTAAACGATAAGTTTATCAATTAATCGAGTATGAAATAGAATCGACATATCAAGACTGATGTCCATTGCAAACATTTAAAAATATGAATGTTTCAACATATTTGAAGACATATAATTTTACTAAAAATTGAATATAAAATCGGCATTTCTGTTATTTTTGATTACTATCAAGGATCGGATTTCTATGCAAATTTATGTACTTTTAGGTGAAAGGTAAAAACTTAGTAACTAATTCAATCAACTGAAATTGTAAGCCATTTAGCATCAAATTTTAGTTGCATCTTATGCATATTTTCGTGGTAAATTTATATTTTTGCATATTTTGGTAATAAATGCATATTTTCGATGTTTAAAATGATGATTTGCTCATTTTTAAAAAGAATTATAGAATAATTGTATTGCAAAATCATTAGTTAATATAATATTCGATAAAGAATGACTTTGCTTTTTATTTTGGAACTATATTTTTTTATTTACCATCTACAAGGATTCAACGATCTAAATGGACAAGTTTATTAAACTGAGGAGACTTATAAAAAAAACAATATAAAAGGGGTTCTATCGGAAGAAATAAAAATTAATCCTATTAAAAAAAAAACAGCGCAACAGAAATTTTAAAATAACTTCCGAATTAGTTTAGGTTAAACAATTCGGACAGTTGGGTATGCCATTACTTGATAGCCATAGATATCGTTGACTTAGTCAGCCAATGTGCTAATTCCAATTCTTTGAGAGTTAATATTTTAATGTGAGATGCTTATATAACTCTAAAGTTATTGCTTTCAGCAAAATAAAAAATCTTTATGTTGTTTTTTTTTTCTTATTGTTATGCAAAGGTAAGAAAATATGCGAAGTCCAAAGAAATCTAAAAAAAAAACAAAAATTGAAAAGACCACCTACAACACTTAGCACATGTTTTTAATTTTTGTTCTTTTTAAATTTAAGTAGACCTAGAAAATATCTATAAAAATGTGCTTACATCTTTAGGTTCTCTCTTTTAGTTTGGCAGAAAATTGGCTTAGAATTTCTTTTTTTTTTTTAATTTTGGCCGACCTAACATAGTATTTTTGGCGTGGAACACTTATTAATGATCAGATTATTAGTTTAAGACTTTGGCTATATTCTTGATACAATTTAGAATAAAATAGTTTCAAGTTTTGTTCTGATAGCGCTTTTTGATAAAAAGTTAGAAGGTTCTCAATTCGGAAAATGTACCGATTTTTCAGGATTTTCCTCATAAAGGTGGTATTGTTTTTTTGCTTATATAATTTAAACTTACTTCGGTACTAGCAAATGCAAAAGCAAATGCGAATGACAATAACCAATTTTAAAACAAAATTTATGAATTATTGTAAAATTCCCCGAAGTGCAAAGCACCGATTAAAATAACGTAAAAGGATTTTTAAAGCCTCAGTTGTTAACTACAAACTCCCAAAAGGATTTGACAGCCCCGTATTTAATAAAGGCAGGGTAGTCACTTTTATAAAAAAAAAAATATTTTTGGAGCTTAACATTTCCGTTTTACGAATTCACCTGTTAAAATAAAAAATATTAAATCTCACTTATCTATGTCAGTTTAAAATTTCTCATACCTACTTTAGGGTAGTGTTTTAGTTGTAAGCATCATCTATTTAACCAACCAAGTAGTGCTGATGACGGACGTGGCTGTCTAGAAAATGTGCATTCCACTCGTGCTGGTGTCTAAAAATTAAATTTTCCCAATTTTTCTTTAATATTATCACCTAATTTGTAATTTAATTAATTCTTTCTTAGAGAGAATAAAAACGAACTTAAGCTTGATTATAAATTTCATTGTATGTAATACATAAAAACAGTTCGACTAATAATAATTAAAATTTTAAAAATTTCTCATACCTATCAGAAGTTATGTCATTTGGAATTCTATAGTGTATTTTGCAAAAAATAAGTGTATTGTAAAATTACAATTTTTATGCTAAATAATATTAAAAAAATAGCAAAAAAAAGTTGTTACCACACATTTATCTAGAAGTCCTACACTTTCTTTTGATGCGAATGCCTTGTATAAAAAGTATATAATTAAGCTGCAGGAGATTCACAAACCTTGCATATTCATGAATTTTTTTGTAATTTACTTTAGAAATTTGCAAAATATGTTTATATACATTCGATGCTTAATGCACATTATTGCACCTTTTTTGATATACACATCATGTTAAATTGAAAAGTATCCCATATTTGAGTCACGATACAGAATTTTATTAAAATTCATTCCGTAGTTTTTTCGTAATGCGAACATAGGCGGGCAGACAAAAATTCTAAAAATTGCTGCTTTGTATTCTATTTCGATTCAAAATTGCAGTAGTAGCGAATCAGCTATTCATACACTTTTTAGGGTTCCTTACCTTTACACAGAGTATGTTTTACAATGTATACTATTACAACAAGTATCAAATATAAAGTTAATACATGTTAAGAGTAATCTACACCAAATTTTACGTAATACACACCAAATCTTATGCATTTACTTTATATAAAGGTACACATCCCTGGACTAAATTTTAAAATTTATATGTATAAAATTCCATTGCCATTTTATGTTTTTTGTCAAAGATTTTAGAAAAGTTACTGTATAAGCAGATTATTACATATGTCAATACTCACAATTTGATCACTGATAAACAATCTGGTTTTCGCGAAAATCACAGCTGTATTACAGCTCTCGTGGAAGTTTGTGAAAATATACGGCAGGGTCTAGAAAACGGACATATTAATTTTTGGTGCTCTTAGATCATTCTAAGGCTTTTGATACGGTAGACCATAATATACTCACTAAAAAACTGATATTTGGTCAGACAGCTTGTTTGCTAAAAGAGGCGTGCCTCAGGGTTCAACTTTAGGCCCACTTTTATTTTCCATGTACTCAAATGATCTGCCAAAGCAACTTTCGACATGCAAAATTCATTTGTATGCAGATGATGTACAGCTTACATTAAGTTGTCCAATAGAAGATATTTCTTCAGGTATATTTCATTTAAACAGCGATTTAAATAAAATAAATTTGTGGGCTAGTGCTAATGGGCTTTAAACCCAGCCAAATCTAAATGCATCATAATTTGAAAAAAAGAACCGTTCCCAACATTAACGATGATATTCTTTTAAATGGCGAGAAAATCGAAGTCGTGAATTCAGCAAAAAATCTTGGCATTATTTTTAATAACAAGTTGACATGGAATGATAACATTAATTCTCTGGTTGGTCAAACTTATATAAAGCTAAGGGCTCTCTGGTCTTCACAATATTTTATTCCACTAAAAGTAAGGATCTTGCTTGCCAAAACTTACTTGATTCCTTCCCTGCTATATGGTTGAGAAGTATTTTCAAGCTGTGACTCAGTCAGCAAAAGAAAGTTAAACGTCTTATACAACAACATCGTAAGATACGTATATAAATTGAGAAGGTATGATCATGTGTCCACTGTCTCCAATAATCTTTATGGAGTGTCGTTTGATAACCTGCTAAAAACTTGCACTCTAATTTTTTTGCATAAAATCATTAATACTGAAAACCCAACATATCTATTTAATCAACTTAGTTTTCTTCAATCACAACGTAGTCATAACCTGGTAATACCTCGACACCAATGCCTAGTCTCTGAATGGCAGTTTTTATACATGCCTCTCGAGTTTGGAACAATCTTCCACTAATCCAACAACTTAATAGCAATGCTAATAGTTTTAAAATTTTTTTATTTAAATCTTTTACATAACTTTTTATTTTATTATATTTTTTTTCTTTCCCAATAAAATTCATACTTTTTTTTATTATTTTGCTTCATTTTGATTTTTTTTTGTTATAATTTTATATTATTTTTTATTTTATAGTATTTTCTTTTTTTTTTCTATTTTTAATTTTCACTAAGTTAAATATTGTCATAAAAATTGTTATAACTGTTATGCGTTCCTGTACTCTAATTATAAGACTAGATCTTGTTATACAGGAAATGAAAATAAATAAATAAATATTGTTATAAAAATTCTAAAATCCTAAAAATTATTGTAGTTTCTCGTTATTTTTAAACAGCGCCATCTGTTGCGCAACATTGCTTCAAATATACTGCTTTTAATAATAAAAGATGCCTTAAAGTATACAGTACCTTTAAATCGGTATTTTTTTATTTTTTTATTTAATTAATTCTCCTGAAAATAAGATATTTTTTCCTTTATTGGAATCAGGATACGAAGGTACCTCCTCACACAATTTTGTTAAAATCTATCCAGTATGGAACTTTGCGATAGGTTTATTTACATTTCCTACACCAACGAACGACGACTAACATAGCGCAGAGAGCGCGTTTTTCTTTTAACATTTTTAAGTTTTTTTAAAAAGTAAACTCAGTTTATAATTAAAAATTATTTTCTTTTTTATTTATAGCATACAATTCAAATAAAACTTTTGTATTTGGACAATTTTGTTTGAAATTTATTTTTTGTTAATATTTTTTCTCTTATTTTTTTCTGCTAAATATAAACAAAAATGTATTAATAAATTAATTAATTTATGCAATTTGATGTAGTTTTAACATAATTGACACAAACATATACAATATGTATAAATTATGAGCAAGTGAAAAACAATAAGTTTTGATATACATAATTTGGTACCAAAGAATATAAAAATGTCCAAAAAATACCAGAGATTTGCCAAAGGTTTTGCCACTTCTTAAAATTTTGTTCGTACTCATTGCGTTACTGTCGACGAATTTACGCAATGAATTTTTGTCGATGATTACGTTTAACTGTGCTAAGTACGTCCTTCGTCCCAGTTCTGTTTATACATACCATCAAATATAAATGTATTTTAAAAATGAGTTCCTCGTTTCAAGAGTTTTTTGTATAAGCTTTTCAAAAGAAACTGAAAAAAGCAAATAATCAAACCAATATTTTTCACATGGGAGGATTTGTAAGCAATTCCAATTTGCAAAGCACAAAAAATACAAAAGAAAAGTTTTAAAAAATAAATTGAAATGAACACAAAACTCACACTTTTCGAATTCTCAAACTTAAGCACACAATCATGTAATCACTTGAAAAAAAAATTACAGTTGTACTGTTTTAGGGAAAGAAATAATATGAAAGTTCTGTATCGTCTCCTATGTATAATAATAGCACGAGTATATTGTAAAAATGCATGTGTATGATTTTATATGGAAAAACGTGTATTCACAAGTGAGTGTGAGTGTAACGTTTTTTTTTTTTTTTTTAACGCACCGCAATCAAGAAACAATCGACACTAGAAAACAAACAAATTACACCGACACATGCATGATATTTTCAAATCCAAACATGCATTGCAATCATAAGAATACACACGCACACATTGATAAACAATTTGCAGATGGTTTTGATTGCTTTGCTTGCTTATGAATGGAATGGAAGACAATGTACCCAGCGATAGAAACAGACATTTAGTATATAAAGATGAGAGGATAACAAGAAATCAGAAAACAATAACGAACACACACACACAAGTTAAGTAAAGTTCAATATTCACTAAATACTGCAATACGAATACTACAATACTACACAGAGCTTGTAACGCTACACACTCCTCTTTTGCCCTCTCATTGTTGTTGTTCTTTTAGATATGAGAAAATTCACTTCTATGTGATTGTATGTGTATGTGTGTTTTGAAGAAATCGTTTTTCAAAGCCTTGGTTAATGTACAAATGTGTGAGTGTGTGTTTAAAGCAAGCAAGCAAGAAAACAATTGTTTTGGAGTGTGAGTGTAGCACTTATTGGTTACACTCGGAAAACGTTTAAAAGATAATTCCCATATGAAAATTGCAGTCACATGCATTCCTGATTTTATTCACAGATTTTTCTTTATTTTAACTCTTCAGATGATAGTGTGTCTATTTTACTTTAGATAAGCACAAGCAATCAAAGATGGAAAGAAAAATCATAGAAAATTATATTAGGGCAGGCTGAAAAGTATATTTAAAATGGTAGAAAATAATAGCAGAATATTGAAATATCATTCGACCGTACAGGCGGTGACGTCTATAAATTCGATTTTCCATTACATATTTTAAATGTCGTTCGAAGTGCTCGAAGTGCAAGTACCCAATATGGGGTTATGTGTTAAAATAAGCATTTATTTATTTTGTTTATACAAACTAACAAAAAAAAAATTTAGCACATTATCTGCCCGTTATTACGAAGCCTTAGAATACTTAGATGTCGTCGGCTTGATCAGAGGAATCACGTGGGTAGTTAACAAGTAAAAGTGCTATATTCGGCCGTGCCGAATCTTCTATATCCTTCACCACGGTAATTTTATTTATACAGACATGTACAGCATTATCCACATTGTGGACTCTTTACATAAATTAAAAAAAGTCGTATGAGAAAAAACTCATTATTCTTGCTTTAAAGAAATAGAAAACAGCGACGACGCAGCTAAATGAAAACAAATTCCTTTGGCTACAATTGTCGCCGTGTTGTCAGCTACTTAGTGATATCCAAGACGACAGCTACATCGTAAACTCTGACATTTTTGTAGAAATACTTATTTTGCTTTTATAAAATTAAATAACTTTTTCAAAAACAAATTTTTGTTTGTATATGAATTTGTAATTTACAATTTTGTGACATTTTCTTTTGTTGAATAAAATAGAAATTAGACTAAGTAGACGACAGCCACAGTGGTGGTCGTGTAGCCATGTAGCTATACTGGCTTCAACATAATCGTTTACCTATAAACGTGTGTATTTTATTTTTGACAGTTTGCAGTCGGTATCCTGGTGTTGTCTTATGTTCTATGTTTGGATCTAAGTTTTAAAACAGAGATCTGATCTATTTAAAAATCAAACGGATTAAAAAAATATGCTACTCTATTCATACATATGCATACATACATATATTCTTAATATTAAAAATATTTTCTGTTACAGTAATGATTTCAATTTTCATAGAAATATTGAAATTTTTTTTTAATTTTTCGAAAATTGATTGTAAAAATTTTTTGTAATAATATTTTTTTGAAAATGTTTTGTAAAATTTCATTCGAAAATTTTTTGGAAAATTTTTTTTGAAAAAATTTTTCTGTAAAAATATCTTTTTGAAAATGTTGTATAAAGGTTTTTCTAAATATTTAATTTTGTGGAATTTTTTTTTTTTAACTTTTGGACCTTTCTGCAATCTCTATTGAGTTAGAATGTTTAGACTAAAGCAAAAAAGTCCTTAAAAAAATGTTCCTTATATTGACCCCGTATGTGCCCTTTAACTGCTTCTATTTACCAGTGGGTTCCCTTTGGGTCCATTGGCTACCTCTATGTGTATTGCTTTCTATAAAGGTCTTTAATAAAAATCAAAGCAAAAAAACCCTAACAACCTAAAATCAAACAAAAATCGCCCCTCGCAGAGGGTTATTGATTCCCCGAGATCTGTATGCACTCCTTTGATCTATTTATTTGACAACAAAAAGAGCAAAATAGAATCATTAAAGCCGAAAAAAATTTAAAAAACGCGAAAAAAATAGGTGGGCGTGGTTTTTGACCCGCAGCCCCTAAAGGAATGATCCGATGTTGGGGAATTGCAATCCGAAAATTTTAAAAACTATGCCTAATAGATTGGTGTGTTTAAATTTTTTGTATCTCTTCTGGTGCCTTGGCAAATGACATTACGATCCGAACACGGACAGACGGACAACGCACAATCAATAAATCAATGCAGAATATATATTTTTTTATAGGATCGGAAATGAATATTGTAGAAATTACACACGGAATGACAAACTTATATATACCCTTTCCACTTGTGGTGAAGGGTATAAAAAGGGGAAACAAAGCGAAAATGGAGCGACATTTGATTAGTAATTAAAAGGGAATCACAATAAACCCTCTGGGTTTTCGAGTAGAACATCATTCTATCGGCACCTTACCTAACCTAAACATCACAATTACTTTATTTAGTTAATTTTTTTCACACAAAGCTCTTTTAAAATTTCCCTCCTTCAAACTCAAAATATTTATAAACACACACATTTTTCAGCAAATACACCAATTAACTTTGTCTATATTAAAAGAACACGACTAGAGTCCTTCGAGAACAACTTTCACGGAAATATTACAAAGAGATTTTTTCTGTATTTTGCTGCATTGCAAGGTAACAATTTTCCAATTTTGTGCAAAGTGTTCACTATATCAACAATAACGAAGTCTATATCATTGGTGTTGTTGTTGTTGATTGTTTAAACGTTGATGCAAACTTGTTGTCTGTTAGATAGACAATATAGTCATTAGTTGCACATTAGTTGCACAAATTGTTATCAAGTTTCTTTGTGCAACAGCAATATTAACAATAGCAAGAAAAACATCAGTATGCTCAAGTATTTATTGATGTATCAGTCAGAGCAGTTTAGTTTAATGTTTCAGATGTATTTTAATCGACAGCAGTGAGTAGCTAATGCATTTTATAATACAAATTATAGAAATTTCTAAATTTAGTGACATTTTTCAATGGGATTTTACTTTTCACCCAAATTTAATTTCTAAGAATTTGCTGATTAACTCGGCAAAGAATTCGCAAATATCCAACTGAATACCAGCTACAGAAAAGATGTGAAGGTAACAAGATATAGACTAGCGACTAGCATAAATGTAATTAAGCTCGCCGCACAGTGGACCACTTCACGAGTAGGCGTTCAAAAATCCACAACTTGTGAATGTATGTAGTATAAAATGTAGAAATTGATCGAAGAAAAAAAGTTATGGAGAGTTTAAAATAATTTTTAGTTTTAAGTTAAATTTATATATATATATATATATATATATATATATAAAGCACAAAATGTGTTTGTTTGTATGTATGTTTGTTTATTTGCCTGTCTGTCGGAAAACTAATGCTGCCTACAGCAGTGAACCGATCTCTCTGAAATTTTTACAGTTTGTTTCTGGCGCAGTACAATAGATAGCGCCTTAAAACTTTGCATGAGTAACCCCTGTGGAAATGCGTATAACCTGCAAAAATGCAGAATGAATTGCTACCCCACATACAAAGAAAGACATTATTATCCTGTATCTAGAGAACTGGAATAGATAGCGCCTTGGAATTTTGCACCAGTGACCCCCATATTAATGTAAATAGTTTAGACAAATACAAACTAAATTGGAACAGTGGGCGTAGTACCTCCCATACAAAGTGAAAAATTATTATAGTATACCTAGAAAGCTGCAATATAGAGCCTTGATACATAGCAATAATAACCTTTATACTAGCGAAATAAAAACTGGATTGGGGCAGTGGGCGTGGTACCTTCTATACAAAGTGAAAAATTATTGTCGTGTACACAGAGAACTACAAAATGTAGAGCCTTGAAAAGGGTTCCTTGCTTACGGAACCCTTACACGAATGTGCATAATCCATTTCATTGACTGAGTGACCAGTATTTTATTATATGTATTTTCAATTTAATCATCATAAAAACTATATTTTTATTAATTATAAATTTAAATATTTATATTGTTGTTAATGTTGTTGTTTTTATTATTATTGTTATTATTATAATTTTTCCATTACTCTTTTTGTTATCTTTTTGGACTATAAAACAATTTTATTCTTGAAGTCCTAAAAACTATATATAAAATACAGACTGCATTAGGGTAGTGGGAGTGGTAATACACATAGTCTAGCAAAAAAATAATTGGATAGTATAGGTGGGCGTGGTACCTTGAATATAAACTAAAAAAGTTTTGTTGTGAAAATAGCATGCGTTTTCGAGATAAAAGTTGGCCATGCTTTTCTTCCAAGTATTTATTGCATTTTTTGTGGATGGGTGTACCGAAGCGCACCGGGGATAGCTAGTTTTGTTTTAAAAAGAAAGTGATAAAATGTGCTTAAAAAAGGTTTTTTATGTGTTAAATCTTCAGTTACATTTATAACTAATAATTTTTGAAGTTAAATTTTGTCAGAAAATGCCTAACTCTGGCCCCCGCACTGTGGCACTAAAAAAAATTTTTTTTTTTACTGATTTTAAAGTTGTAATACTCATTTGAAATTAAATACCAGTGTACATCGGAAGCCAACAAATTCCTACTATATTAGGTGCGATCTCATACTCAACATTGGGAGCCCTCGGGATCCCGAAAACTGTTCCCGTAATGCAAGATTGGGTAAAAAAGAAAAGTTTTGACAGAATAACGGTATTTTTCTTCTTGCACGAAACAGCCCTAACTTTTTTTCGGGTAGATTGTGAAAATACAAAACAATCAAATATTCGAAAATAAACCATCAAGATTAAAAAATTATATGTTTTTGCAAAAGTTCAAAAATTCCTACAAAATTCAAATTTTTAAATGAATATAACTTATTTATTATAAAAGATAAAAATAAATTTTGTATATTTAATTTATAAGCAGCCATTAGTTCCAAAAAAAGTATTTATCTCTTTTAGAAATTCTTAAACTTTTTTTAATAAAAATCTCCAACTTAATAGAGCATAACTCATTGCCGTCAAACCACAACAAAAAAATCTTGTATCATTTTGTAAATATTTTTAAAAATATAATAAACTACTAACTAAAACAGAAACATATCATGAATCAATATCATATAACTTTTTTCGTTGGCTACTTAATAAATTATTTTTTAAATCACACACACACACGACCAATTTTGCTCATAATCAAGTTATTAATACTCAAAAAAAAATGATCGGATTGTACCTGCAGACATATTGGATAAAAAATCGTTACATTTAAAAGTATTTTTATTTAGCAGACAATTATTTTTTGATATGATTTTTATAATAATTACACTAATATTGAGTCGCAGGGTCAGCCAAAAGTAATAGGACCCAACACTCAAGAAGTCGATTTAATAAAAAGTTCTTTAGATTTGTATTAAGAAGGCCGAAATACTTCAAAAAGAAATTTTGCAATGCTTTGCAAAAAAATGGTCTTGTAAAAGTTTTGTATATATATACATACATATGTATATATATTGTATTGTTTTGGTGCATATATAATAAGGTATAGTATAGGGGACTGTTCGGACTACAAAATCGTGGAAATTTTTTTTTTTTGACTTTTTTTAGTATAAATTGGTTTTTAAAAAAAGGGTTCTAAAAGGTTTCTGAAAAACACAAATACTTTATATGCATATATTTATATATTTATATATACTTTTTTGGAACTAAAAGCTTATAATATACACAATTTTACAAATTATATTTTGCATCAAATCTTTCAAAACAAAATTGTTACAGTCTTTTAAAATTAATATTTTCTGAGAAAATTTTTAAAATACTCAGAGAGTCCATTTTGGATCACCCTGTTCGCTGTGACATAGAAAAAAGGGAGTAGTAATTTTTTTACCTGAGATACTCTGGTATTTACTTTCAAATGAGTAATATAGATTTGAAATCGGTAACCATAAAAAATAATTTTTGGTCGTCTTCTATAAATATGTACCACAGTACGCCGAGCCGATTTCGCTGTTTAATCACTAAAGACCATGAATAAAAATAAATTAGTCAAGTGCGAGTTAGAGTCACACACGTAGGGTTCCGTACTATGTTTAGTACAACTTTAAAAATTCAAGTTGTTAATTTTTTCATGTCTTATGAGTCACCCTTTAATTTTAAAATTAAAGTCATATTTGCATCACTGTTGGAACACCCTTTAAATTATGCAGTTCAAAAAATAAGGTAATATATGTGAAAAATATATCACTGATGGAACACTCTTTAGATATTAGTAATTGTTACAGAGGCCGAAGTACAACATCTACTGTAAACATTTAAAGAGTCTACCTATTACAGTTCAAAAAATAAGGCTATATACGTACAAATCATGTCTCTGTCGGAACACCCTTTAATTTTTTTATTTGCTATGGCGGCCATGGCAATTCTCTTTCTATGAATATATACTATTAAAAAAATAAGTTAATATTCGTGAAAAACATGTCACTGACAGAACACCCTTTAATTTTTAGTAATTGTCATAACGGCCATGGCAACACATCTTCTATACAAATTGGAAGAGTCGACCTATTACGTTTCAAAAAATATGTCGTTATACATGCAAATAATTAGTCAATGTTTATGCAAATCACGTCACTGTCGGCACACCCTTTAATTTTTACTATTTGTTATAGTGGCCATAGTAATACACATCCTGTAAAAACTTCAAGAGTCTACCTATTATAGTTTAAAACTTAGACCATATACATACATGCAAAATACGTCACTATCGGAACACCCTTTAATTTTTTGGTGTAATATTGTATACTTTCTTATAACGCGAACATAGATTAAATTACTGTCTGCAAATTTTAAGTGGTTGCCTCCAATAGCTCAAGAAATAAAGACATAAAAGAAAATAACACGTCACTTTAGGAACACCCTATAAGTTTTAGTATATGATGCTATATTGGCTACAGTTACACATCTTCTGTGAAAATTTCAAGAGTGTACCTATTATGGTTCAAAACTTAAGGCTTATACATGCAAATCACACCACTATCGGAGCACCCTTTAGTTTTTAAATTTATTTTTTAGACTTGTTTATATAGCGTACTAAGTTTTAATTACTACTGGCATATTTTTAGTGTATTTTTCCTACAATTGAAGAAAAAAGCACATATTCGTAAATAACACCTCTCTATCGAAACACCCTATAAGTTTTAGTATTTGCTACTATAGCGGCCACAGCTATACACCTTCAGTGAAAATTTCAAGCATCTACCTATTATGGTTCAAAACTTAGGCCTTATACGTGCAAATCACACCACTATCGGAACACCCTTTAATTTTTAGTTTTATTTTTTTGTAGTTGTTTATATAGTGAACTAAGTTTTAGTTACTGTTTGTAAATTTCAAGTGTATCCCACCTACAGTTCACGAAATAGGCACATATTCGTGAATAACACCTCTCTATTGGAACACCCTATAAGTTTTAGTATTTGTTGCTATAGCGGCAACAGCTATACATTATCTGTGAAAATTTCAAGAGTCTACCTATTACGGTTCCAGAGATAAAAGGCGCTGACAGACGGGCAGAAGGACAGACATTGTAGCGAAAACAATAGGGTTTCGATTTTACACTTTGTGTAGGGAACCCTAAAAATGGGCCTAGCAGCAATATTCTATTAAATGAAGATTGTAAAGGTAAGATGAAGTTCGATACTCTAAAATATGTATATTTTGATACGCCATTATAACAATTATCGATAGTTTTATGAAAGGAAAGCTGAGTAAACAAAATATTCGCTTAATTTATATTTTGGGTATTATATTTTAGGTATTGAAATTATTATTTAAATCCATACATATCAAACTTCTTTCGTTAAATTGTAACCCAAAATATGAGCTTTAAAGCGCAACACGTTTATGTAATTTTCAACTTTTTAATTCCTAAAACTACAAAGTTTCGTTCCTTAAATAAAGTTTTTAAATTCCTTTGAAACCTAAAAATAAACAACAAACGTGTAATATCAAGTGTTATTATCCTGGTTTTATTTCACAGATCATAGCACAAATTAAAAAAACAAAACAAAATCAAATGATCAAGAAACCCAAAAACAGCCAAACATTCTGAAAAGTTAAAGATAAATTAACAAACTTACTTGAATAAATATTTGCTAAAAACATTTACAAATAAAGACAATATGTAGTTCGAGTAACTTCGAACAGCAACAAAAAACTATAATCATCGGCTTTTTGACATGAGTCGTGTGTCTAGTTTCCCCTTGTTTTTCCAACAAAATGAAGTTGTTACAAAGTTTGCCCATAAAATTAACGGATTTTATGTATTTATTTGTTTTGTGTGGAAGACGATAGAGGGAGGGAGTAACACCAATGGCCTTATGAGCAACAATACAATTTGAAGTAGTTAATGGAATTATGAACACCAGCTACAAACAGGCATTAGCAAATGCTAAACGAAGCACGTCAGGTTCTGGGGTATGTAGACCGAGAAAAACCATTTAATGACACGCCCACTTATCAACAATTAGTTTAGCCAAACATTAAATAACCAGCAACAAACAATATTCATTGTTACTAATTGTTACTCGGTTTCATTAGGAGATTGTGCGTGCAGCATAAGGCAGTGAAGATAAGAGGGTTTTACAGCTAAACCAACCTGAGCCCAATACTCTATATAACTTGTATGCTTTTCATGTTGTACCGTTTGTAAATTATGTATTTGGGGTTGTTTGGTTTTAATTCTGGGCAAACACGCGCCTACAAAAACATACATATTTCTTTTTAGCATGTGATAATTATCTTTCATATGCATGCCACGTGCTGACTTCACCAATGTTGCAACAACATTTAAAAACATCTTTTACAAGTATCAATTTCCGCATTTTTACGTTATCAAGGACTCTGTAATTGTTTGATGATGATGATGGCTTTTTATTTCTCAGATTTGTTACTAAATATTTTATTTATTGATTTAAAAAGGGGTTTGTTTTTTTTTGTGCAGTAATTATTGTTTTGAGCAATATGTTTTTTTTTTTTTTTAAATACCCTCAAGTGCCAAATTAAGTACCCACTTGTTTATGCATCATGAATGAAGTTTATTCACTTTTGCTCTAATGTTTTCCCATTAGAACAGTTTTTGATGAAATTTGCACCTTTTTTGTTGAGAGAAATAATATTTGCCCTTTTGCAAAGTTTAAGAGTACTTTTGGGGTACTTATAATTTATAAAGCGTGAGAATTATTTTGTAATTTTTGGAAAAAAAGTTCAACATGAGCTCAAAGATCAGAAAGCCGTAAAAAGAGAATGTTTAATACTTACTAAGACTATTTCATTGAATTGCACACTAGTAACGATGAGTGGACTAGAATTAACAGCGAATACTTACGAGCTAAATTCAATGAATTTGCACAGTTTCCATAAGCAAGTTTCAATAAGTATGAGTAAATGTTGGACATAATAACAACGAGCTTGGGCGAGTTCAAGCAGTTTAATGTTTTGAGTTAAATATCTTACAAACAGAAAAAAGCTGAGTTTTTTAAAAACATTATTTGCTTTTATTTCAAGGTATTTATTTCTTATGAAATACAAAAATAAAAAACCACTAGTGCAAGTAAATCGCACTTAGCCTTATCCAAAGGTCCAGACAACTACTAAACACCACCTTCACTAGTATAGAAAGTTCGTTTTATACCAATAGAGGTTTGCTCAATAATACTATGGTATGAGTAGGAATGTGTTCAGTAAGCTAGTTTATGTTCGAGTAAGACCACTTGCTCATAAGCTTATAAGCACGCCCATTAGATGAGCTTGCTCACGCAACTGCTTAGTATTTAATAAATATTGTAATATTTGAGTTTCAACTAGATAGTTGCTAACAGAAACTTTACTATACCTGTCCTAACACGATATTAAGTTTTGTAAGTGTTATATTAGAAAATATTGCGAATTTCTTTAACAATTGGCTAGGGAATAGCTGAACATGCGAATTTTATGGAATATTTATTATTTTAACTACTGTTTGAAAATGTTCTACTTAATGAAATATTTAAGTGCAGACGCACATTTGGAATCAGTAAACTTTCAGAAATACTAGAGGAATTTTTTGGATCTGCTGAACTTTTTTATTTGGTCCCTCGTTTTATTTATTGTTCGTACGATAAGGAAAGATCACAACAGCGTCAACGCACACTCTTATAAGATTATTCTCATAAAATTGGAGTCTTCTAGTCAAGTGGAAATTCCGTAAAAGTTCGTATAAAAATATTTAAAAAAAAGTATTTAAATAAAACAGAATGATTTAAAAATTTCATTGGGCTCAATATTAAATATTAATGCCTTTATTCATACAAAAATAAAGTTTACTTGAAGTAATTTTTATAAAAAAGTTGGCATAAAGTAAACTTTAAGTAATCTTTAATTTTTATGAATATGGGCAAAATGCTGTACTCTGAATGAGTCTGCGGCCTAGTAAATCAAAAAAAAAAAACTTTTAATCCACGGAATTGATGTAATATTTTAATTTGCCAATACGTACATATGATTTAGAACCCCTTTCTAAAATTCAAATAATAGATTAATAAAAAAAGACATTTTAGTGGTGATGGGCTAAGAACTTTTTTCGAAAATGAATTTCGCGTGAGTAAATTTTTTCTCACCGTGAGTATGCGTGACCTTTAGTCAAAAACAGTCATTTGCCCTAATAGGTATTCATAAGTTTCATAAAATTCGCATAATTTTTGTAAGATTTATTGTATTTTTTCTATAAAGGACATATGACAGGATCAAGAGTCATTTATTCAAGAGTGATTATAATGGGTTTAACAAACCTATGTTTTTTTTTTTTTTTTTTTTTGTCGAATAACATAGCAAATATAAAAACATTTGCTTTTTGGAACATGGGCAGTAGGCGTGTTCTTTTTCCGATTTTTTCAAAAACTTTTTTTTCCCATCGTTATATGGGAATACAGCACTGTGGGTCGTACCTCGCATACAAAGCGAAATTGTCGTGAACTTATCAAACTATAATCGGTAAAGTGTTGAAATTTTGTATTCTGTGTTTTCGAGTTAAAGTTTAGCGGTTAGGGGGGCGTGACTCTATCATTCTTTTACTTCCATGTGTTTATTTTTTCAGGATTTATGAGTTAGCGAAGCACTTGAAATAGCTAGCTATATAACAAAATTTTAACCTATTCCAAAAGATGACTGAAATTAATTAAAAAATTATTTGAAAAGAATAAAATTGTCTCACTGTTTAAATTTAAATGCAAATTAAATTAAAAAATGGTAAAAAGCATATTTAGCACAAATTGTTTTTAGGAATTTTTTAGGCAAAAATCAAAATTTGTATTTGAGTTTAGCGACACTAACCCCATTAAATAAATACGAATTGAATATGCATACCACAAATCTTCTCTTTGCAACTTTCATTGTTGTTATTAACTTTTGATGTTATTGTAGTGCTGTTGTACTTAATGGTTTCAATAACACTGCATACATATATATTCGTCTGCTTAAGTAGAGATTTGTCTTTTCATTTTTATTACCATTTCTTTTATTTATTTATTTTTTTTGTGCAACCAACCACCATCCCATCCATTTATAATGGCCAACATTTAATTTGGTTTCATACAGTGGAATAAACTGATTTCAAGAGGACAACAACCATCGAAGCAAAACGACTAGCAAACAAACCAACAAAGCTGTTTGTTAGTGCTAATAGAGCTATTTTCTGCATCATACTCAATTCATACGTTTCGTTTTGTTTTTTTTTTCTTTTGTAATGTTACAAACTTATCAAAGTACGAGTCCTTAATGCTTATAAAGAAACATACATACAGATGTAGTTGATATAAGTACAAAGACAGCAATAACAATAATAATGATAACAATAATACACAAAACATTTATTTTTACTAAACCGTTGAATAACCCAGTAAAATTTTTAACAGCATTTACACGTGAAGGGTACCTTACAAATAACTTTAAAAAACATCAGCCATTCTTTTGTTACGTATGTGACACGTACAAAACATTGCATAATATTATGAACAAAATTTAATGTTATAAATCTGTCTAATAGATGCAAAGTGATCTTTTTTTAAGATAATAAAGTTTGGCTGACCAAGTTTTAACAGTAGTAACAAATATTGTTGATGTTACGTGTGTGACTTGATATTACCACGAATGTAAAATGCTGTGCAGTTATTGAAAAAATCTGTTAATTTTATTATTCAAAAATTAAAATAAAAGTTGACTGCAGACTTCATGTGTTTTTAAGCACAACCATGCAAAAAAATGCACTTGAAAATGTTGCAAAGGCGTTTTAAAGAAATATTTTATTGTTACGTATGTGACAGGGTGACACATATGTGACAAAGAAAACTAATGTGAAAAGTAACGCACTGTATTACAGTAGAGCAACTTATTACACACCAGTTTGACAACCTTATAACTAAACTTGATTATAGTTTTATTTATTTTAAGGTTTTAAATTTACTCCTAAATGTGTTGTAAGACTACAATAATTTTTAACCGCTTTTTTAACTGTTACAAAATCAATTGCAAAAAAACTTAACAATAATGGAAAAAACTAAGTAAAAATAGGAAAGCAGTGAAATTACGCTGCTTTAACTGGTACTTTTTTTAGAAATTGATATATTACTGTAACACCAGAACTCTGGACTTCTGGTTGCTCCAAACTCTGAATTATGTCTTTGTTAGACACCAATCTGTCATCATTTTCATTGGTTTTAAAAATAGTTTAATCCTCTCCATATTTTTAGCTGATACACATAATCTAACTTTTACCAAATGTTATGCATGTTAAAATTTAGCAAGAGATGTAATTTAAACTTTATTATGTTTCTTTTTACACTGGGTTTTACATAAAAATGTAGTGTGATGGTCGATGCGACCAATGGCGGCCGTTTAATTGGTTAAACGACCAATACCAACTCGCCATTGTAGGGCATTTGATTATAACCAAGGCGAATTCATACCAGGTGGAGTCGATAGCCCAGCTGATTGTTTTTTGCTCTCGTTGTTTTGCTAATGTCTTGTCAAAAAATACATTGTCTCATATCTGCTAATCTAATTTCAAAGTTGTTGTTTTGTTGTAGTTGTTGTCCTACTGCTCACACCTGGTATGAATTCGCCTTGAGTATAACATTACATAAACACAAATACTTTGTTTTCATGGGAATTTGCTTATCCCTTGAATGAGTGTTGGTTAGTTTGTAAGAACATGAGTAATTTTAAGAAAATATATACGTTTTAAAAATCTATTAATAAAGTAACACAGAACAGAGCACAAGCTCTGGTCTCTCTAAAATAAATATAGTTTAATTTAATACAAAGATAACTATAAGTTAAAATCTTATTTACTTATCTATTTTGTTTGGAACTAGATGAAGTTGTAGTAAAATGTACCAGCTTGCTATTCTTAACCTAAAATCTGAATAACAGTGTAAAAAAGATGAATAGAAAACCTTTTGTAAACAGCTGAGGTGGAATCGTCACATCCGTGAACGTACAACACAAACATTACAATCTTTTTTTAAAGGCCTTTTGTTAATTTCTTTAAATCTTAATAACAGACAACTTACTATCATTGCATTTAAACTGTAAAAACCTTTCCTGTTGAAGAACATGTATTCATTGTTTATTGGTTTTTGTAATCCAATATGCGTTCCAACAACACATCCTACAACTTAAAATTGTATCCACATCAGTGTTGGGATCTGACAATGTATAAATTGTACCGCTTCAATGATAAAATTGTACCAAATCAGCATAAATTGTACCAAAATTTGGCTCGACATTAAAATGTTATAAATCATTACACTAGGGTATTATACTAAGGTATTTTAAAGTAATGATATTTGAACCTGATTCCTTGAATTACTCTTTTTGTGTGCCAAAATATCGATTTTATAAGCAAATTTATTACGTGTTAGCAGCAAGCAGGTTATTCCACAATTTCCAGCAGATGCTTGAAACTCTACCAAAATAACCGGATCTTAAGCCGGTAGAGTATATTGGAGGTATTTGGGATAATAATTAACGAATCATCTCATTACCAAAAAAGCCCTTAAGCTATAGTTCAGCAAAAAGGGCTATTACTTATACATTAATTAGGGTTATCAAACTATATTTTAAAAATCATGAATGTAAATAAAGAATTTAGCAATTTAGTTACTTCTAGACAGGGTTGAAGAACTTTAAAATTGGAAATGTAATTTATTGTAAGAAAAAAATATTGATTAAATAAACAAAATTATTGTATCAATTTTACATGAAATTGTACCAAAAAGTATTACAGTATCTACACTGATGTGTAGATTGTATCAAAATTGGTACAATTGTACCACAAATCCTAACACTGATCCACATAATTAAAAAATTAAATTAAATAATTATGTATAAATTTATTGAATCTATCTCCAGTTATTTCATATTTTTCAAATAATCATTCATTACACGCAGACGATTCATTAGGTGCAAATATTATATGCTTCGTACACAATTTGGTCAGTACTGCCGAAGTAACTTTAAAAACTGTAATCTGACACATTCCGAACAGATTGTCACTTCTTTTGAGTGTTAGTAACCACCCGTTGCCAAAATGGACAGAGTTACAGCCAGTTGTAACATTGGTGGCACAGCTTTGGCATCTAAGTGGGATAAATTTATTTCAGCTAATATTTACATAGAAAAAAGTTTCTTTACTTAAACGAAATCGCTCTAAAAATCTGCAATGAAGGATGACTGTACTTGTATACATATTTTGAGAACCCAATTTTTTTTATTTCTCAAGCCGTATTCGACAAAGCCTGCGGATTACGCCGATCACGCAGCTGCCTGCGTACTATTTTTTCATCCTCTTCGCTCTCACTTGAATTAATATTAAAAAAAATTCGGGTCCATTTTTAATTTTTGTAAATTTAATTAATTTTGTTTTTTTCATTTTGATTTATATTGACAGTTACACATCAATTGTTAATTACATATTCATTCACAAGAGTTTTTAATTTGAAAACTATTGTGAATCAAACAAAAGATTACGATCCGTTGGCAATCGTATGTCATAATGCCATTCAGTTCACACGATTTACGTATCACGTAATTTTTTTCGTACGATTGTCGATACGATCACGGATGTAACGATTCCACCCCTGTTTTCTTACTTAATAACCCAGTTGATCAACAATCTACTTCAATCTGAAAAAAATTTATTTATAATTCATTTCTTCCTAATAAACTCAATATTTTTGGCCGAGGGTTTTACAAAAGAAATAGGACACTTACAATAACTTCAAAAGTGTTTAAATTTTTTCCATTGAGGTGACTGTTGTAAAGGAATGGCTTACGTGTTATAATTTCAACTTAAAGTGGTTTCAAACGGCGCACTGTGGTCAATATTTTGAGATAGCGGCCAAAACTCCTTTTGGTTTTTGTTCTCCGATTTTAAAGTTATTATACTCATATGAAAGTAAACAGTAGTAAACCTCGGGAGCCAAAAAATTAGAACTCTATTTCAACTATTTCACTGAGAACAGGGTGGTCCAAAATGGGCTTTTTCAGAATTTAGTAAATTTATGATATTTTTAGTTAATTTTTAAAGTTTAAATGATCATAACTTTTTTGTTTTTCAAGATTTTTGGACGAAATAAATTTTGTGTTGTAACTTAACTTATTCCTATTACTGGTAAAAAAAATTGAAGCTCTACTGTTTTCAGAACAATTTAAATATTTTTTTTAAAAAAGGTCAAATTTCTCGAAAATTTCCTACTTCATAGAGCACAACTCCTGTGAGTCAAGCTGAGTCAAAACACAAATTTACTATTTTGTAGTCCCAACTCTCCCCTACATTCCTATATATACATATCCATGCATCGGGACTGCACTTTTTGAGCTACAGCAATTTTTCTGACCCAAGGTAAGATATTCGGTACAAATGCACGTCATATTTTTTGAGAAGTTATTTGTATGTGAAAGTGGCTATTATGCATATATTTTGATGAAATTATGTACAAGAGTTCCTATTGACCCAAAAAATAATTCTATTGAAATTAGGAGAAGTTGGCCCATATTTGGACCTAGTCCACATAGAAGGGTGTATCAAAATTTTGACAAAAATTACAATAGAACTCTCAAATTATGTGGTATCTGGCAATTTATTTCGAAAAGGTAAAAAATGGTTTTATTGCCATCTAATATTACACAACTTAAATACCTGAAAATTGCAAATAAATTTATAACTAATGGAAATAACTGGTAAAACCAACTACCTGTTATATTATTGCCAGTACCTGATAACTCTAAATTTATGTGGTATCTAGCAATTCATTTGGAAAAGGTAAAAAATGATTTTATTGCCATCTAATATTACACAACTTAAATACCTGAAAATTACAAATAAATTTAAAACCAATGGAAATAACTGGTAAAACCAAGTACCTGTTATATTATGTTTCAAAGAGGTAAAAAAGATCATGTTGAAACTTCGAGCAATAGTATATTAATCCATGCATTCATTTTTTTTCTTCATTATTGTTTAAACAATGGCTAAATTCAGTTATAGTGTTCTATCTGATATATATTTTGAACGGAAAGATGAAAACGACATTATTTTACATATAATGAATAATCCATTCTTCAAAATATGCGACAAACAAGAAATTAAAATTCATAACTTAAAAATAAAAAACTTTTTAAATACTTTAAGAAAACGGTACAATCAATGTTCCAGAAACAAGAAATTGTTTTACTCACGCAACCAAGAATGGCTAAGAAATAAACTTATTTTTAAAAAGCCATCAGTAACTACCACGGAAACTGGAAAAGGTGGTCGACCAGCAAAGCCAATTGATAATTGTAGTGAAAGATCACGAAGACGCAAGCTTAAACATATCAATGAAGAAGTTTCTTGTAGCATCATAAAGGATTCATTTCTGCATCAAATTCAACCAACGAAAACTAAAATGAGTAAAATTGCTATCATTGAAAAAATAGTGGAAGCAAGCCCCAGACGCACAAAAAGGATTTTAGAAAGTATGCCGACACCAACTGAAGAAAATAAATTTACTCCAGAAGAAGCATTTGCACTATTTTTGGATTTGAAAATGACTAAAAACCAATATACAGAATTGCGGAAGCGAACCAATGAAAAAAATTGTGGAATTTTTCCATCATATCGAGATATAATTTCTGCCAAAAAAGATTGCTTACCTTCACCAACTGCTATTAGTGTAACTTCAAGTTCAGCAGAAATAAAATTGCAGGATCTTCTTGAACACACTGCAGAACGATTACTAAAGACATTTGATGCTGATTATTTAAAGAAGTTTAAAAATTGCAGCATGACTTTAATTTCTAAATGGGGATGTGATGGGTCCTCTGGCCAGAAACAATACAAACAATGTAATGCGGAAAATTCATCAGATGCCAATTTATTCATGATTTCTTTCGTTCCATTACGTTTAACAAAAACTTATATTGGTTCAGAGCCGTCAACTAGTAGAGCTGCAGAGATAGATGTATGGAAGAATGAAATTCCCTCGTCAACAAAATTTTGTAGACCAATAAAGTTTGCTTACAAAAAAGAAACTAAAGATGTCATAACTGAAGAAGTTGGCAAAATAAGAGATGAAATTAAAGAACTTCAACCAGTGATATTTGAATTTAATGACCAATGCATCGAAGTTAACTTTAAAATGTCACTTACAATGATCGATGGAAAAGTTGCACAAGCTTTAACCGAAACAAAGTCTTCGTCAAGCTGCACCATATGCCAAAAAACATCAAGTCAATTGAGCCAACCACCAACACAAGACGATAGTTTTAATGAAGCATATGAATTTGGAATGTCACCTCTTCATGCTAGAATTCGTTTTATGGAGCATATTCTTAAATTGGGATACGATTTGGAATTTGGCCCGTTAGGCGAAACAGTGAGAAACAACAAAGAAAATTTGGAAAAAAGAAAGCAAAAAAAAAAAGATATTCAAGAAAAATACCGTGAGATAGGCCTTATAATTGACCAGCCAAAGCAAGGAGAAGGAAATTCTAATGATGGAAACACAGCAAGGAGATTTTTTTCCGATCCAGAAACTGCAGCTTCTATAACTGGAGTAGATTATGATTTAATACGACGATTCCAAATCATATTAGAAGTTATAGCATGTAGCAAAAAGATAGATGCAAAAAAATTTGGTCAGTATGCTAATGAGACAGCAACACTTTATAACCAAAAATATTCTTGGAGACATATGCCAACCACAGTTCACAAAATTTTGTTCCATGGGGAACAAATAATTCAGCACAATATGCTTCCAATTGGAGATCTCTCAGAAGAAGCGCAAGAAAAAAGGAACAAAGACTACAGATTCTTTCGCGAGCACAATACAAGAAAAATTTCCAGATATTGTACTAATGAAGATCTAATTAATATTTTGTTGTGCACATCAGACCCATATATGTCCAGTATTCGACAAAAATGGAAATCAACATCATTGGAGTTAGATAAAGAAGCTAAACCACTACTGCAAAATGAAAATCAAAGCTATTTGGAAGAAATTTTTACTAATATTGTTTAATTAATACTAGTTTAAAGATTATAATTTGTTTCTAATTTTAGTATAAATTTTTATTAATACACAATTATTAAAAAAAAAAAAAAAAATATTATAAAACTTTTTCCATTTCCTGATGATGCTACCCAATGGTGTAGCGAAATATCGAATATAAAAATAAAGGTAAATTGAAATATTTTTATAAAAAGACCTAGGGCATAAAAACTTAATTATAAAATTTTTATTAATACATTTAAATAAAATATATGTGCACTTTAAATCAATAGTAAAAGTTTACTTAAAATTTTATCGATGTTGTGTTCTGTATATAATATATCCAAATGGTATTGATATTGTTGGGAATTTCAGTATTATTTTTCAGTTTAATCCACACAAGAGTTAGCTTTCTTCCAAAAAAAACAACCTTTGGCCCCTGTGAATATTGAGACTAAATAAATGTCAGGGGCCAAATGTTGGCATTTTCTGACACAAATTAAGTTTAAGAATAATAAATAAGTATTGGTTGCAAAATACGATTGAAGAAAATAAGAAATTATAAAAAAATACCTATTTAAAATGTCAAAATATTCAACTTTTACATGGAAACTCAACAAAAAATTAAAATGCATTTTTAACTCCACATTACTTACGTTCCTATCAGTCGATTTTTACGTTTGAACACTCAAATTGAAGCTTAAAGTCCCTCCTATTGAACAAAAAAAATCGCGTAAAAAAATACCAATCCGGTCAAAAGTTATAGAGTTTTGACCGCTATCTCGCGAAATTGACCACTGTGCGGCGTGTATTTGTCTAATGACTTGTCACTTTTCCCATGTGTAAATTCTAAACACGTCGTGTGAACCCTTTCAAACATAACATGTGTATTTTCCATGTGTACAATACATATGACATTTTCCATTTAGAACGTGTTCTATTTTGGTGTGACAAAGCATCTGACATCCTGTAATGCCAACTTGATATTTTTCTATTTGAAGTTTTTTGTGGTACCAAAAGCACTAAAAGCGTGGCAAAAGCACTATATTTGCATCTTCGCATCAACTGTGGATGGAAATACAAAACTATGTGGCCGAAAAATTATATATTATAGGTTATGTCAGAGGTAATTACACATGTACGTTTGAAAGCAAAGATTATAAACCGAATGTAAAATGCCTATTTTGACAAACACATGAAATTACATATGGGTTATCAAACTGACAAGTCATATGACAAACACACATCGTGTAAAACCACTTTTAGTATGCCAGGAACAACGAGAACTATTCCAACCCAGCCAGTTTTTCGCTCGTCGCAGTTTAGTCGTATATAATTTCAAAACTAATCTATTATAGTATAAGGGTTACCATGTCTAGTCTGCCAATCAAGTCAATTTCTTGTGTGGCAATGTAAATTATTTCACGGCTCTATCTGTCACAGTTTTCTAATTACACGATAATAATTTTTTTCTTTATATTCGAATTACCATGTCCAGATTCCAATCCCGCTTATATTTTGCTAACATATGCACATTAATTAAAGGGGTACTTGTCAAAATAATAATTTCTTTGTTATCTCTTCGAAATAAGGTATATTAGAATAAGGGTGCTAAGGTACCACCTCACAAAATTTATCAAAATCCATCTAGATACGTATTTTCTTTATATAAATGTACCCAATCTTGGATAAAATTTTAAAATTTATATAAAATTCTAAAAATTATTGTAAAGCTCTGTAAAAGGTTTTTAAAATATTTTAATATCAATGTAATTCCACAAAGTAAAATTACAAATCAAATACAAATTTTATTCAACTGGAGCCATCTGTTGCGTAATAGTGTTTAAATTATCCCACTTTCAAAAATAAAAGGTGCGCAACCCTGTTTAAAATATCCCAGTTTCAAACCGAAAATTAGGATATTGGAATCCTGATTCCAATATAGGATATTGGAATCCTGATTCCAATATAGGATATTGGAATCCTGATTCCAATATAGGATATTGGAATCCTGATTCCAATATAGGTTAGTGGAATCCTGATTCCAATATAGGAATCAGGATTCCAATATCCTATATTGGAATCAGGATTCCAATATAGGATACTAAGGTTAAAATCCATCCAGTAGTTTTTACGTGATGAAAACACAAAATAAAAGCAGTCAGACAGACAGACAGACGGAAATGAGTTACTATTTTTTTATATGTCTAGATTTGATCTAAATAGAAATGTCAGTCTCCTCCTGAAAGAACCTACGTTTAGTAAATAATAGAATAAAGTTAAATAAAATTTTTATTTCAAAGTTAATTTTATTTCAAAGTAAATTTTTTCCTTGAAAACTATTCGCAAATAAAAAAATTTGCTTGGTTGGATTTTTCTACGTCCTTACTCTACAGTCATCATCAAAGTATAACAAACACATTAAAAGCAATATTCTCATTTAGCCATTTTCTTCCTTTATTCTATTCTCTTAATGCAAAAATATATTTATTGAAATTACGTTTAGACAATTCTATTTTGTTTTGCCCTTTTTTTTGGTGAAGCAACTCCCTGGGGAACAATGTGCCAACTATAGCCAGCTTTATTTAGTTGTTCGTGGTTTCATCGCAAATGCTTAGTTGGCTTTTGGGAAAGAAATAAAATGGAGTAAATGTATTCAATACACAAACGTATGCATGTATGTATATATTGGGGTATGTGTATGTATGTGTAAAATCTTTTGTTAATATTACAAAAGCATTACTACTTTACAGTTATCCTAAGGATTTTGTATTGAATTATAACAAGTAATTGGTTGAGCATTCTTGTGTTTGGCTGTCGTAATTGGTTTTTAGTTTAAATATGTTGCAAATGCGTTGTAGTTTTTGAAAATGCTACTGGTTGTTTATTATAAATAAATTTTTTTTTTTTTCTTTAATAATTTTGCAAGCGGGATTGTTTGATTTAACTTTTAATTCTCAAACAAACGAAGAGAGGATTAGTCAATGTGTCTTTAAATCATCATTTGAAAAGCACTAGGAACCAGCTTCGCCATTTTTGCCTATTTTAGTGGGATTTCTTTTAACTTTTCCCTTTTGAAATTGTAATACTTTGAAATATACTTCTATTAACATAATTCTGATTGTGTTTTTAGAATTTTTTACTAATAGAGTATTTTTGTCTTCTCTACGAAAAAGGTTTGCTGAAAATCTGACCTAAGTAACCAGTGCAATGCGTATAGCTTGTACCCCAACAAATAAATTACATAATATTAAATTATAAATTAAATTTATAAATGATTAATTTTATAAATAATGAAATGAGTTCACGAAGATGACTGTCTGTATCAAGAATGATAGAAAACAAGATCAAGAATGATAGAAGACAAGATTACGCCTTGCGCATGTTTTCACATTAGATGACGTTGTACGGCCAATTTAAGGCTGTTTAAAGTGGTTTTACACGACGTGTATTTGTCATATGACTTGTCACTTTTCCATGTGTATATTCTAAACACGTCGTGTCAAGGCGAATTCATACCAGGTGTAGGCAGTAGAGCAACAACTACAACAAAACAAGAACTTTCACATTAGATTAGCAGGTATGAAACAATGTATTTTTGACAAGACATTAGCAAAAAAACGAGAGCAAAAAACAATCAGCTGGGCTATCAACACCACCTGGTATGAATTCGCCTTGCGTCGTGTGAACCCTTTCAAATATAACATGTGTATTTTCCATGTGTACAATACATATGTCATTTTTGATTTAGAACGTGTTCTATTTTGATGTGACAAAGCATCTGAGATCCTGTAATGCCAACTTGATATTTTGCTATTTTAGGTTTTTTGTGGTACCAAAAGCACTAAAAGCACTGTGGTTGGCAATACAAAACTGTGTGGCGGAAAAATTATATATTATAGGTTATGTCAGATGTAATTACACATGTACGTTTGAAAGCAAAAATTATAAACCGTATGTAAAATGCCTACTTTGACAAACACATGAAATTACATATGGGTTATCAAACTGACAAGTCATATGACAAACACACGTCGTCTAAAACCAATTTTAGTCTGTAATCAACAAATTGCTTTAGATAAGTACATATGTACGTACAAATCATTCTAATGCTACCTATACACGACATGTTTCTTACATCTGACATGCCAGATTTTACACTGCAAACCAGGTACATGTCGTGTGGGGCTGTTAAAACATTGCTTCTGTAAAATCCATGTACAAGTCATCTGACAAAATTTCATTTCGAGCATGTTACTCCCAGTCTACATTAGACATAAAATGATAAACATTAATACTAATATCATGTTAGTATTAATTGTAGACTGCCCATGTTAATGTTATTTCTAAGTTTTAACATGGTTGTTAAAACATTTGTTATAAAAACTCTTTTATAACATGACAATGACGTTGTTGTTGTATTTTAGGTTGACATTAGTATTTTCAAACAGCGCCATCTGTTACGTAATGGCACTCATAATATCTACTGTGCAATAAGCATTCAAACAACATTGTTGGAAAACAGAAAATTATGTTTAAACAGAAAATGACATAAACACGTATTCGTCACCTATAACAACATGCACAAATTATTTCCGTTGCTCTGCCGGCGTCATGTTTATGTTTTGTTAAATTTTATGACTAGTGAAGACGCCCTCTTATATTTTGATCTGACAAACCATCTGACATCAACAGTGTTTCAGTGTTGCCAAAAACCTTTGCCGTGTGAAAACAATCAACGGCGGTTAACGATTAGCGGAAGCATTAGCCGGCTAAAGGTAATATTTTACAAGAGCAATATCTGAATATGCTTTTAACTAATTTTGTCTATTTGGCAACAATTATTTAAATCGAGTATCAGCATTTAATACAAACTTAACTTCTTTACATTTAGAGTAAAAAAAAACTTAAAAATGGATAAGTCGTCAGTAATTCTGTACCGCTCACAAAAATAATTCAGAGCGGCAACAAGTTATTTGTTTGTATGTATGTATAGTGAAAAATCAGACGTAATTGTACATGTGCGTTTGCGACTAAACATAAAAAGTGTTCTGTAAAACAACAATTTTGACAGGCATACATACAGAATTTCATCTGACTCACAAACTAAAAAGTCATGTATAGAAAACATGTCCTGTATGGGTAGCTTAAGTAATAGACAAAAATTGGCCACCCTGCAAACAAACTCTCATAATTTGTATTAAAATCTCTCATAAAGTGTAGTTATATGTAGTCTCAATCAGTAATTTTACAGTTTCGTGACGTCATTAGGCCGACATACGCAGAAAATATCAATTTTATTTTCGGGATGGCGTAACCTTCTATCATCCTTGAAGAAGATTACGTCATCCCGAAAATAAAACTGACATTTACTGCGGTAACATTTTTTTTTATTATTTCAATTAAACTTTTCTTTGATCTTTTTTTAATTTTCATAACTATTTCGATAAAGTTCCGACAAAAATTGGAGAAGACACTGTTTTTTTCGTCATTCAGAAGGTAATACAAACTAAATTACGTACAAATGAGATAATTCGCTCATAAAAATGTGTGCGATGAATTAAGTAAATCAGTTTGTAAATGGAAGTTGAATTTCGAATGTTTTTTTTTATCAATATAAATTTTTGTCAGGTATAGGATACTAGGTAAAAAAAATTTAATAAATGTATTTTAAAAATTAAAACAAAAAATTGTTAGTGCTTTTTTTCGGAAAATATGCGCTTTTTTAAATGTCAGTGTTTTTTTTAATTTTAAAGTTGACAACGCTGATTATAAGAGTTTATATACAGGGTTGCCAATTTTTGCTTATTACTTACATTTATTTGTACGTACTTACTCTCAGTCAAATAATTATATGCCCAAAATCACCTTTCTATAGACCATATGTTATACTAACGGTACAGTTGTTTTTAGCATACACATTCTCTTATAATTATTTCATGTTTTCTTCTAGCTGGTGCCAAATCAACTTATCGCCACATAAAGCGGAGAAACAATCCATAAGTTAGTGTAGTGGATAACCAAATGTGTAAGTTGAAAAACAAATAAATTTTTTTTAAATTTTAGTAAAATGCCACTTGAAACTGAAGAAAGTGAATTAATCAAAAATGCGTCAATCCAGCATGAAAGTTGGCCAAATTGCTGTTTCTGTAAAAAGAAATCGTAACACGAAAACAAATTTTTGAGAAATCTAGATGACTACGGTATAAATAAACGTAGCGGCGTAGATACATATGCACTATTGATGATAGGAGCTAACGGCGCATATAGTAGTTAGCAACTAATATCCACATGAGTTGTAGGCAAGTTAATGTGGAACTTGGTCTAAATGTGACTTAACAATGTGTTCGTCAAATAATAAGATGCCCACGGGAAGCATGCAACAAACGAGTTCATGGAGCAGGATCACTCATGGTATGAGCCTTATTTTTTTTTATCAAAAGGGAAGTCCAAAATAGGCTTTGTGCTAGGAAAATTTAATGCAGAAATCTACATAGATTTGTTACAAAGCGAATACCTTGATTTTACTGGTGATTTACAAAGCGTTAAATGCACCTTCCATCGATTTACTTAATGAAGAAGATAAATGCATTCTTGAACTTTCGACAAATTGATTTGCTCGAGTGGTCTGCTTTAAGCCCAGACCTCAATGTCATCGAGGATCTATGGTGAATACCTTTTGATAAAATATATGCATCTTCCAAGCTTTATGACAGCAGGAAATAGCTAAAAAATCCATTCTGGTTGAATTTTTCTGGGTCTCATTAACTCTCGTTTAAGCCACTAATAGTAGAATACCATATCGTCTCAATTGGTCGCTGGTCAATTGGTCGCTAAACTATTTAAAAGCCATTAAAGATATCCCAACTCATCTTAGGTTTAGCAAATTGACAGCTAATAAGTGTTCTTGGACTACCCTTTATGAACACAAACTACATTGTTTCATTTATCCTACTGCTTTTTTTTCAAACAAGTTTCTTTTACACATTTACTATATTATTTCTAAATTTAATACCTTAAATTTTTACATACATACATGTTTGTGTGAGCCCAAAAAAAAAAAAAATCTGAAAAAAGAGGTAAAACAATATAGTTGTCATTTTAATTATATCACAATATTAATTTTTGTATAAAAATAGAAAAATTTAGCTAAATTAGAACCATTATTTTTGACAACAAAACCAATACAGATCTATTATTTCAACAAAGAAAAACTATTCATAAATGAATAGAATTCATACAGATATTTCATTAATTAAAAACTCTGACCCATACACAAACAAGTAAAATAATCCAATATATTTTTTTATATTTTCATAGAGTGTGTAACAGTGTAAGACCAAAAATGAACAAGAAATAATTTGCACTAATCCATAGACAATATGAATTTGAAAAAAAAATCAATAAAATCAAATATTTTGACAAGTTTGTATATTAGATACCCTACACTAGTGATATTTTCCAGATATGGTATTAACCCTTAAATGATCAAGGTCAACGATATTGGCAAAATATATTAATATTTCATGTAAAATGTTTAAAAGAAATATTGTATTGTTGTCATAAAAGTTGTCGATTTTTTTACCTGAAGATCATCGAGTCACTTTTTTATAGCAATATTTACTTAAGGCCAGGATTCACTATTCTACACAATCGTACGATTTAATCTCAAATCTGACAAAATTCTGTCCTACTCAAAAATATCGTTTCAAATTGGCGATGTAGATGCCACAATATCATACAAAATAAGATTTTGCAACTCTGATCGCATGGAAAAAATACAATTTTATGAATTGTATTTCTAAAATTGTACAGACTGTCAAAAAGTCTGCCACACATAAACTTTTTATCCACACTATCACACTTTTTGAGCAGACATGCAATTTTTGACAAATCGTACGACTGAGTATGATAGTGAATCATGGTCTTTAACGGTCATTATATAATTAATTCTCTGGACTCCACGTGATTACTTTACAAAACTTTTAGGCCTTGTGATTATTTAACTAAAAATAAAACAGTCAAGTACGAGTTAGACAGACTTACACGCTAAGGGTTATGTACTTTGATCATACAATGTAGGGGGAAGCATACCTCTTTCAGCCATCAATGATTATAAGCAAACGATTTGTATTTATGGCAATCTTACTTTTATTGAGTCAAATGTTACCACCAGCCTTTACTGTTCACTTTATTGATTTCAGACTGTCGACTGGTAATTGGCGGTCTTCTTTCTCATCACGGAGTTTCTAGTAATTGCTAGCAACTTTACAAGGCTTATTTCCTCCTCGGCGTGCACATTTATCAATTTTCTGCTCTTATACTAGACAGTGCTGGACGTTCACACACAATGTTCGCTACCGTCTAAGCTTCTTCCAGACGCAGTCTGCAAGTATCATCTTTTCGGATCTTTGTCTTGGCTGGATGATACTTGAAATTTCCATGACCTGTAACTAACCAAGTTATCCAGTTTTAGATACTTCTATTATAAATGAGCACTTTACTTTTCATCCTGCCGAGGGGCCGTGACACCCTTTAATTTCTAGCTTTATACTTGTTAATATAGAGAACATGGTTTTAAATACTCTGTGTAAATTTGAAATGTCTGGGTATTACGGTTCAAAAAGTATTGCCTTATTAATATATGTTAATCAGGCCAGAATAATACAATTTCCTTGAAAATTTCAAGATTTGATCTATTACGGTAGAATAGAATAGAATAGGGTTATGAAAAAATAGGGTTACGTTTTAACCCTAAAATATGATAAGTTTGTTCATATATAATCACAGTATGACTAAAAACAAACAAATAATGTTTAGTTTTTTGAAGGTTTTTATTTCGATTTTTTTAAATATTAAAATATAATTTTACAGGTTTATCTTCCAAAAAATAATAATTATGAATTGACTCTTTTTTCTTATCGAATGCCTAAAAGATAAACTAATAAATAATAAGTAAACAAATAAAGTATGTTTTTATAAATATATATCGCACTATATATATATTTAATTTATTTCATAATAAACTTTTATATTTTACGATGTTTTTTTTTAAGTTAGACAATAATATAGTTCTAATATTAATTGTTATGTTAATAATAATATGGTTTGACTACAACCATGCAACTCAATCATAATATTTCGCTCTTAGATTGTAGTTACCTAAATCATGTTTTTTCTTTTCGTGCGGGTGAGACCACAATATAAAATAAGAACAATACAACTAATTCACCCGAATATCACAATAAAACTGTATGGAACCGATTGAGCATAACTGCTTTAGCTCTCCAAAAAGCTCATCTTAGTAAATAATGTAAGTTTGGATCCGAAAAATTTCTATAATTATATTTTTCTATTGGCTGTGCCCATACATGTTGTGTGCATCCTGACAATCTTTTGTTCGAATTTGCTTTGAAAGTAATCCACAACAAATTTTAAGACTCTTACGTATTTAATTTATATACAGGTACCCATCCCTGGATAAAATTCTAAAATTTATATAAAATTCTAAATTCATATTTTGTCATTATTTTAAAACAGCGCCATCTGTTGCGCAACCGTCATTAAAATATCCCGCTTTCAAAAATATAAGATGCCTTAAAGTATGCAGTAAATTAAAATCGGTAAACAAATCGGCGTACTTTCACTGCCTTTTCTCCACTTTCTCTTGGAAATAAGATATTTTTGCAGAAAAAAAGTATCGTATATTGAAATCAGGATAACGGGGTTACTCCTTACAAAATGTTGTTAAAATCTATTTACTAGTTTCTACGTGAAGCGAACGTAGACAGAAAGACAGACAAGCTAAAAAACGCAATTATTTTGATTTGAAAACTATGAAAAATTAAGATTCTAGTAATTCATCAACATAAATTGTGTTATAGACCGACCTAACATATTCACATTAAGGTGCATGATTTATAATCTATGTAAAAAATTAACTTGAAAATATTAAAAAAGAGATGTGGATGACAAAAACTATAATGAAAAATTAAAATAAAAAACAAAACAAAACAAATAAACATGAGTATTACATTTACAAAAGGCATACATTACAATTCCACTTCTATGTAAAATATGCAAAATATAAAAAGTAAAAAGCATCCACGATTTTGAAATAACAAATATCAGACAACAATAACTAAAGTTTTGAGCAGCCCAAAGGGAAGCGTTGAAATTTAATTTTTTACACAAGCAAAAATTATACAATTTTCAAATTTGCACGTTTAGGGTTTGTAATTTTCGAAACTTTTTAAATTCCCAAAAAAAAAACGGGAATTAAAGCTTACAGGACTTTTAGAACAACAATAACAACGATCGGTTGTTGAAAGAAAAATCGAAGCGTGTCACTGTGCCGTGTGAAGTTTGAGTTGAAATCATTAAACAACTGGTCAGGGAATAACAATAAATTAAGCTTGTTATCATAACAACGAAATCCAATTTTTTTTAAATAAATCGAATAACAAAAAAAAATAGATGTCGCAACATCCTTTTATTTTTAGTACTTATAATAGAGGCTGTGGCAACATATGTTCTGTACAAATTTCAAGATTCCACCTATTATAGTTCAAAAATTAGGCCATATAAATGCAAATCACGTCACTTGTGGAAAACCCTTTAATTTTCGCTATTTGTTATAGAGGCCGTAGTAGTATATCATCTGTAAAAATTTCAAGAGTGTACCCTATTATTGTTCAAAAATCAGGCCATATTCATGCAAATCACCTCAATGTTGGAATACCCTTTAATTTTTACTATTTTCTTTTATAGTGGCCAGAGTAATGAAACTCCTGGATATATTTCAAGAGTCTACCTATTATCGTTCAAAACTTAGGCAATATACATGCAAATCACATCACTCTCAGAACACCCTTTAATTTTTAGGTTTAATTTTGTATACTTGTTTATAAAGCGAACATAGTTTTTTAGCTGTCTGCAAAATTTAAGTGGTTACCGCCTAAGGCTCAAGAAATATATCTTATAAAGCGAACATAGTTTTAATTACTGTTTTCAAATTTTAAGTGGTTGCCTCCTACAGCTCAAGAAATAAAGATATAAATGCAAATAACTCGTCACTTTCGGAACACCCTATAAGTTTTAGTTTTGTTGCTATAGTGGCCATAGTTATACACCTTTTGTGATAATTTCAAAAGGCTACCTATTATGCTTCAAAACTAAATCCCTATATATGCAAATCACGTCACTATCGGAACACCCTTTAATTTTAAGGTTTCTTTTTTCATACTTGTTTATAAAGCGAACTAAGTTTAGTTGCTTTTTGTAAATTTTAAGTGTATACCTTCTACAGCTCAAGAAATAAACATATACGTGAACAACACATCTATATCAGGACACCCTATTAGTTTTAGTATTTGTTACTATAGCAGCAACAGTTATGCACCTACCAGATGGACAGATATTGCAGCGAAAACAATAGGGTTACATTTTTACCCTTTGGGTACGGAACCCCAAAAATGAGTAACGGAATTTTATTTCTTATTTAAAAAGTCAAATTTTTTATTGTAATAAATTAAGAGTTTTTTAACAGATCATTAACATAAAAATCCTCAAAATAGACCTATTATGTGCCTGTTCCCAAATTTGTTTATAAAAGTATTGAAATAAATAAATTTATCATGGGCTCTGCGACCATTACTAGAGACTAATCCAAAAAAAATTGTTGAATCAATTCTATATAATGACATCTTTTTCAATTAATTTTTTTTTTTATCAGAAAACACTACTTTAAATCGGTCATCTAAACATGTCATTTTGTTCAGATGATCGAACATGTCATTCTGTTGCACTTTTTAATTATGACCTATTTTTTCAAATATAGAGGCAGGAATCTGTCGTCAGAGGCTAATCTGGGGAGTATGCTGGATTGGATTGCATTTCGAAGCGCCATTCATGGAATTTTGCCATAGTGACTACAAATTTTTTCTCATATCCTGTATAATTGGATAAGAAAAAAAAATGTGCAAATTGTGATGTTCACGCTGGGTTGAGTCAGTCTAGACCACCTCAAGGTGGCTTAAAAGTCGACAGGAGTCTAGTATTAGACAACTGAAGTCGAATTCGCACTTAAATGGCATACATTTTGAAAAAAATAAGTTTTATTATAAAATTAAATATTTAAGACACATGGCCTTGAAGCTATAATAAAGGCTTTCGTTTTTAGGCGCTTCTAAAATCCTTGAGAAATTAACTAGATACTGATATTTTTATTTTCCTGGTAATCATAGAAATTCTTTAAGGAAATTTTTGCTTAACATTCTAGGATATACCCAGGCAGTAAATTTCAGTTCCTTAAACCCTAATGTTAGTGAAAAGTATATGCATTTTTTAGTTTTTATCCTCATATTCGGTGGTGTTCTTTTTTTCAGTGCCATTCATTTAAATTGATGAATACTAATATGATGAAAAAATGACAAAACTAAACAAACCTAAATAAAAAAAAGAAAAACTGGTATAAATTTCATATGTTGCAAAAAAATCTCTAAAAAACATATCCACAAATTTCCTAATAAAAAAGAGGACATCGTTATGCATTCATTTCATATTTCATTTCAAATAAGGACATGCCAAAAATTTCCTAAAAAAAATTCTACATCACAGCTCTTTTTTTGTAATTTTTGAATGATAGAGGCTGACAGAACATATCTATGTTTTCACTAGTAATCAGGAGAAAAAATACAAAAAATAACAATTTTTTAGAAGGTGGAGTCTGTCTAAAACATGAATATGATTTATAGCTTTTGCCTGTCATATAATGGAAATGAAATGTAAAACAACAAAGGGTGGAAAATTGTTAAAAAAAAAAATAAAAAATTTTAAGGCAGTTTTAATTTTTATGCATTAAACATTTTTGTAATAATGAAATAGTAATGTAACAAATTTACAGAAATCATCCACAACTTGAATTAAAAAAATTTTGAATATAAATTCACCGTAAATTTTTTTGTGAAACCACCATAACTTTTAAAACCTGTTCTGGTACTTAAGTAATGTTGCCTAATTATTGGCTAATTTTTAGTACCTATCATACATGGGACTAATTAATTATATTGATTAATTAGTTGGCAATTTCATTAGCATTGAATTGTAAGTAATGCTAACAAATTTTTTTATTACCATTGTTTTTATTAATGGTAATGCTTTTTAATGAAAAGGTTTCATTAGTAATTATTTAAAAGGCAAAAACATTAATCATTAATCAATGATTAAATGATAAAAAAGCATTATCATTATTGGCTACATTTGTAATCAACTTTTTGTAGCGAAAAAATGCGAAAAATTTTATATTTATTTGATGTTTTCAATGAAGTCCCACCTTTATTCCCAAATTATGTAAATTTTTTCCTATAAAAACAAATAAAAATCAGAAAGAAAAATAAAAATAAATATAATTTATGAAAATCAAATTTTAATGACAAATTTTTAGCCCGTTGGAGAATGCCTTTTTATTTATTTGTTCCCTTCGATAAGACTAAATTGTAAGCGTAGTATAAATTTTAAAAACTAGTGTGAATGCAATAGTAGTAAAAGCCTACATGGACTTAGTTGTGTATTTAATAAAAAATTCATATAAAAGCAGTAAAGTCACTATCTGCGGAGAACAACGAAATCCTTGGTAACTTATTGGCATCCTAGAGTTTTTCATCTTACTCGTTCATAAATAAATGGTAAAATATCGACTAAATTGACAACGCAATTATTGTATTCTGTTGTTCATGCATGCCGTTTTACCTCAATTTCTATAGATGATATTTCGTCAAGTAATAAATAAAACACAATTATATGATAGTTGTCCATAGTGGTGTAGACATAAAACTTTTAAATTAGTTTTTAGGAGTTCCAACTTGTTATACGAAGATGTGTTTTGACTGACAATTTGAAATATTCTATATGTTTAGCTTATAACTACTAGATTTATAAGAAAAATTATAAGAAAAATCTAAGCAATTATAATCATAGTAAAAAATGTATTTATAAGCAGTGTTGCATTAAACATGTGTTTTGTCAGAGTATCTGCAAATTTTCCCAACAGATGAAACATAATGTTTTCTGATGAGTCGTAACGTAGCTTTGGATCACGGAACACGTTCGCGCGTCATTGTCATTATCGTTTAAGATCAATCAGGCCGTCCTTGTTGCTCGGTCATCAAGTGGTATGCGTCTCCCTCTCGCACTGGGTGATTGGCTTCCACGGTTAGCTGTACTATGTTACAGTTAATATGTTACGGTTAATTGTGTGCATTAATCACCCACGTGAAATCGTTCTGGTTATCGTGTATAACCTCAATTTTGATATTTAACTACATAATGAAAATTAATACACGAAAAGAAAATTTTACATGACAAAAATACTAATTCAACAAGAAAAATTAACAAACTAAAGAAAACTAAAATATTGAAAAACAAATAAACTAAAAAGAAAGAAGACCAACATTGTTTAACATTGTTTAAAATCCAACCGTCGTTTCTGGACGTGACCAAAAGCAGCAACTAAGAACCTAGTGTTTACGGCAGCTTTTTACCATTTGGCACCGACATTATTGCTCTGTATGAGCAGCAATCCAGACGAAGAAGAAGTAGAATGTTTTCTGATGGTCTAACTGCCACTTGTATTGAGTTTATTTTATTGCAAATTGTTAACTTTTTTAACTTTCTGGATTTTTCTATAAAAATATTAGTTGGTTGTTGCATTATCTGCAACATTTTAAAGAATTTTTATGAGTTTTGTAAATTCATCGGACTAGAAATGGGTTTATTTACTTTACTTTATTTACTTTATTTGTAGTTATTAAAACCTACTGGGATTATAAATTTGTGTTTTATATAAACAATGATTTTTGCATCAATTATAATTAGTAATTATACGATTTCATTACATTTCAAATGACAGTTAAATTTTTTTCATTGTAACTATTTAAAATAATGCCAATGAAAATTCAATGCCAATGAAAACATCCCAAGTATGGTACCTATACAAGGTGTTTCACGCAAAACTTATCAATCTAGTCAGTATTGCATCCCTAAGAGAATCCAGGTTCTAGAATAATCTTTGGTCCAAACTTTAGAATCTGCGTTCTTGCAGAGCTCACCAATACAACTTCTGCAGCTCTCTCCACGAGAGATTCTCCTATGCTCCGACATTCATCATACAGTGCCGTGTTAAAATCTCAATTAAAAGCTATGTGAAATTTTGCACCGATTGAGGGCCAAAGCTTTTTGGACATTCTACAAAAGATTATCGTATACTGCCTGCGTGGCGTTTTTTTAGCGATCATATTCGTAACGTGTTTGAAAATTCGGCCAGGGGTATGTTGATGTCCCACTGTGCACTTAGCAGTTCCACGTTCTAGCCGCTCTTCGCACATTGATTGGCCTTGTTTCCACAAACGTGCTGATGAACCTAAGCTATCCTCAGACGGTGTCGTCCTGGCAGGGCTATAGGTTGAACATAAGACCGTACACAGCTGTCGCTACTATTGTAAAGTCCCCAATATTTCAGATTGGAACACTGTGCAGGTATTGCGTCGACTGAGTGAGAACGAAGGGTTAAAGTTCTAAAAGAAGATCCCCAACGCAGTCGCCGTATCTGCCTTGATTTCAGTTTTTCTAATTTATTTATCAATCCTTGATTCATAAATTACCAAAGCATAATATGTACTCACTTTATATTGTAAATAATAATTAAAGATGTATACAATTTTACAAAATTAAACTTTTTACACTTTTTTTATTTTTCTTATTATTATTTTTTAAACAAAAATCAGTCAAACCCGATGAATAAAAACAAACAATTTTTTGTTACATATGAATAAACTTAACATATTTTGTTTATTATTACTATATTATGGTAAAAATAATATATTATTTTGAAATATGTATAAAACTTTGGTTATGGATTGAAGTTTAGCAAAAATTGTACAGTTAAAACCAACAATGTTGAATGTTTTAGGTGGGTGTAGTAACCATTTAATTATACAATCTTAAGCAAAATTTGCTTATGGTGACAAAAATTATGTTTAAAACAACTAAAATTTGTTCATCGCAAACTTACAAAGAACGTAATATGGTTCTTGTGACTATACCATAACCATTGTTTTTCCTTACGTGTAGGACAACATGAAAAATGGTCATTTAAAGTTATCATATTTCTATGATTAATTATTAACTAGCAGTGCCCGCAACTTCGACAGCGTTCTGAAATAATTTTGTTCGATTTTGCTTCAAATGTAATCCACACCAAACATTAAGACTCTTTATGTATTTACTTATGTATTTAATTACTCAGGATGTTGCAATATAAAATTTATATGAAATTCAAAAATTATTACACATTTATGTAAATATTGTCCAAAATTGCCCGCTTACAAATATAAAAGGTGCTGCTTCGAAATCAATAAATCGGTCAAATTGAGTACTTTCAATATCTTTTCTTTATTATATTTCGGAAATGATATATTTTTGCGGATACTTTTATCCTATATTTGAAACGAGGTACCAAGGTACCTTCTAAGAATTTTTTTTTTAATATTTATTCAGTAGTTTATACGTGATGCGAACACACACAGGGAGCCGTATAGGCGGACATGCAAACAATAATTCCAAAAATGGGTGTTTCGTATTCCATATCGATTAGTGTGCAGACACATTTTTATAATTCCCGTATGTAAGGTTTGAGAACATAATTTTATAAACAAACATTCGTTCAAAACAAGACTAAGAAGAAGGTCATTCGGTGTTATCATTTTAACTCTGTGACTATACTTTCAATTTAGTTAACAGTATGTGTTGTACTAATATTAAAAACCAGCTCATTAACGATGGTACAGCGTTGTGGTAGACGTTTTTTCTGCCTGGGTAGTGTTAAAAAATATACCGAATTTTGATACTCATTCCATGATAGTGTAAAGTATTAAATTTGAATCACATATATTGATCCTTTGCTCAAAACAACATATTATGGTTAAATTATATGGTTGTAGTAAAATCATATTATTAATATAAACACTATATAGTTAAATTAAATAATTATAATGTGTTTACAAACTATGAAATGTTATATGGGAATTTTTTTTTCAAGCTTTTTATTTACAATCTATTTTATAATATTTAGTAAATTTGGTAATTAAAGAAAAGTACATTACAGATGTTATTAAGCTCCAATAAGCCTAATAAACTATTTACAAAATAAACTTAAGAATAAATGTATTTATATAAAAAAAAATTATTTTCTATATGGGAGATCTAATGTATGTAACCTATTAAGGCCCATTATTATAACTTGCCTTTAGCTAAAGTTAGCATTTTGTTGGAGCAATAAATAGTTTTTCGTTATTAAAAGTAAACTAAAAACCACTTTTGACTATCACGTACTATAAGGACTAGTTATAGCAATGAGCATTATCCTCATTATTATAACGAAAACCTACTTATCGCTCCAACAAAATGCTAACTTTAGCTAAAGGCAAGTTATAATAATGGGCCTAAGTCTTCTAACTTCATCTGTTTCATCTAACAAGGAAATTGCCAATATGTTACAATGATTACTAAGTCGATTAGTATATCTGTTTATTTCACTAATAACAAAAGGCACTTTAAGATCCCTATGGATCTGTTTATTCGTCATGAACCATGGAGCGTTAAATAAATGTCTTAAAGTTTTCGATTGATAACGTTGTAAAATTTCAATATTAGAGTGGCTAGCCACTCCCCACAATTCAATACCATAAGTCCATATCGGTTTCAGAATAGCTTTGTATAAATTAATTTTGTTTTCTAGACTAAGTTGAGACTTCGGTCCTAGCAACCAGTACATTTTGCTTGTTTTTATGTTAAGATGTGTTCTCTTAGCTTTTATGTGATCTTTCCAATTGAGTCGTTTGTCAAGATGCAATCCTAAGTATTTCACACAATTTGCTTTAGGTATTTGTAAGCCGTTTATATATAATGGAGGGCACTCATCTCTACGTAAAGTAAATGTAACATTGATTGATTTTTCAGCATTAGTTTCAATTTTCCACTTCTTGAACCATAGCTGAAGAACATTTAATTCCTTTTGAATTAAATTTGACGCTTCAACTGGAGATTCATGTGTAGATAATATAGCAGTGTTATCTGCGTTGGTAGCTAATGTGATATTATCAGTTTTTGGCATGTCAGATGTATAAATGGTATATAATATAGGACCTAAAACACTACCTTGTGGTACGCCTGTATACATTTGATACGTTCGGGACTTTTCATCTTACACTTTTACATAAAATATTCGTTCTCGTAAATAGGATTTAATTACAGAATAAAAAGTAGCCGGTAACATTGATTTAAATTTATATAATAGACCTTCATGCCATACTCTATCAAACGCTTGCTTTATATCTAAAAACACTTCTGAGCAATACATTTTTCTTTCTAATGAATCCATTATAACTTTAGTTAGCCGATGACACTGCTCAGGAGTCCCGTGTTTTTGGCGAAAGCCAAATTGATAATCAGGTAAAATTTTTCGTTGCTCCAATATAGGAAGCAATCTAGATGCAAATATCTTCTCAAATATCTTTGAAAAGGTTGGTAACAAACTTATAGGTCGATATGATGTAATAGAAGTCTCAGCTTTATTAGGTTTCTGGATCATTATTATTTCTGCACATCGCCATTTTTGTGGAAAGTATGACAATCTTAAAATAGAATTATATACTAGAGTAAGAAATAACATGCTTTTTTTGGACAACGATTTTGCAACTATTGAATCTATTCTGTCGTGCCCAGGACATTTTCTATTGTTTAGCTTTAGAATTACATTTTCAACTTCTTTATGTGTAAACGGTTTAATTGGTAAATCCATTTGGTATGGTGATTCTAAAAAGTTGCGTATTTTACATTCATCTGTTGTATTGGATATCGGAAAAGGTTGGAAAATATTTTCTAAATATTTGGAAAACTCGTCTATATAGGAAATGAAATGTAAAATGGGAAATTATTTATTATTTTTTTTAATGATTTTAGAGAAAATACATATGATTTTATTAATACATACATTAACTACCAAACAATAGTATTAGTTGGTGACAACGTTGAATAAGAATTTTTCTTCTTCCAAACTGTGTTTTGCAAGTACAAAAGGGAGGGAACACTTTTCATGGAGTTACCAGTAAAAAATTCTAAATTCTTAAAACTGCTCAAGATTTTTTTTATTTCTCTATTCATGTTGTTCTTGAAGACATCAATTTGATCGGGGGATTCCTTTTCCAAATCAGCTAACACTGTTTTCATGTAGTCTTTCTTTTAAACGTTAACTGAGAACAACATCAACGCCGACCTCAACGGTTGAGTCGGTTACCTTGTCAGCTGAGGGATTAAAATCTTTAATTTTAATGTTACCTCGGAAATTACATCATCAATTAATTTCGTTTTGTAAGTTCATCATCGGTAATGGTATCCAGAGAAGGTGTTTCCCGAAACAATTATTTTTTTTTTAAGTACAAAGCAATAAATTCCGATGACATAAACAAACAAAAAATATTTGTTTTTAATAATTTTTTGTACAAGAAAACTGTGGTTGTGTAGCAAAAATTAAATGGTTAAAACCAACCATGTTAAATTGTAAAAAGCTGTAAAATAATTTTCAGGTGCCACGTTCCCAACTTTGAGACCATATAGCGCCTCTTCTGGAGGATGTATGGTAAACACCTTTAAACTTAAGTTCAAATACTCCTCTGTTATGTTCGTGTCAAGTTTTGGATCAATCAGCCTAGCTGTTTATAAATGACTAGGTTATTTCCAAAATATTTTGATTCTGCCCCACTGTGCATTGTAGTTTTTATTCAAATAATCTTAAATAAAATTTTAAAATTTTATTTAAACACTTGTCCTCAATTCATTTTTTTTTTTTAGAAATGTCTGGCTTGCAGCAAAAGTCAAAATGCAAATTAAGAAAATACAACAAAATTAAACTAAAAATCTGAGTTTTTCCTAGAATTTTATTATTTTACACTGGAACCACTATAGCTAATAAAAAATTAACTTTTTATAAAGATTCCTTGACTACAATAATCCATTTTTTCAATTAATCAACGAATAAAAAAATATAAACGCTGATGAAAAAATAATAAATAAATGAAGAATAAAAAACACTAAAGGGGATTAACTATTAAATTTGTAATATTGCGAATGCTAGAAAAACCAAAAGAAATACGAGTACAACTCTTTTCTGTTAAGCAACATAGATTTTAGATTCGTGACATGGTTAAAAAAGACTTAAAAAAATCAGTTTGTAAAAGGTAAACAGCGATGATTAGAAAGAATATAAAAAAGCGCACAAAAAGCATTCGTAAATAAAACATGTAAACATACATACGTGGTTATTCTGCTATGACAAACGCTATCCTTGGCACATTGCCATTTTTCCCCTGTATTATGTTTTTTTTGATGGAGAATATTTTTTGGCAATAGAAATTACGTAAAATACTACGGAAGCTTTTAACAACCATTTACCAAAAATGTGCATCGTAAATATAAAACAAATGCAAGTAGAAAAGAGAAATAATTTGATTTATAAAATGATGCTGTTTTTGAAATGATATATTATAATTTGAGATTTATAGCTGTAATGGTTACATAGATATACTCTTTGAAATTTTTGAAACATTTGCTCAGGTTCGACTGGGTTGTATTTCTGTTTCCTTCTTTAAATACGAAATTGGCAAAAAGAGTATTTTATATAAACAAGGAATTAGAGAATAAAAATTAAAAACATGTGTTATATGAGGGAAATAATGAATAACTGAAGTAAGTGAATAAATTCATGAATAAATAAAAAAGCTATACAATGTGAAAGTAAAGCATATATATTATCGTATGTATTAAATAAAATTCAGCAAGCGGTTATCAAAATCGTAATCTACAACAAATTCTAAGAAGATTTGCCCAAGAAAACATGGGTCTAAGATCAAAATCGAGCTTCCCGTTTTTAACGAATAACATTACATTTTTTCATGATCATAAAAAAGCAAAGTTTCTCATTAAAAACGGGAAGCTCAATTTTGCAAATCTTCTTAGAATTTCACGTACAGTGAGGTGCACAAATGAGAACATGTTTGTGCTTTGAGTACTTTTTGTTTCATACATACATATATAAATGTAATAAAGCAAATTCAAAAATTTTTAATGTCGTTTATTAAGTATCTAATACTTAATAAAATTATATAAAATTTGTAACTAAATGCATCGCACCAAGAAAAAAAGAAAAAAAAACCAAAATAAATCTTATGTACTAAATTTTGCACCTCTTCATTTTATGACGAATTTGAGGAAACCAAATGAAAAAGTACCGTTATTTTTCAATATTTTTGCTTTTTATTATTTTCTTTTTTTTTTAAAGACATAAGCTCGACATTATTTAAATCGCGTGTGGTAAAAACATTGTACAAATTTTTGAACAAAAATCATATAAATACCAACAATAATAAATAATGAAGAAACTTTTAAAATCCACCGAGGAGATCATCCGGGCCATGACTGAAAGAGGCTGTTCTACGCGGGAAATTGCAAAAGAACATTAAGTGAGTCAATCAGTGGTCTTAAGGGTACAAAACCAGTTTTCTGTTGATCCCAAGCCTCAAGTTAGAGGTCGTAAAAAATTTCTACGGACGCACGTCTAATGATAAGAGAAATGAAAAGTGATGCTTCGTTAGCAATCGGAAAACCCATTAGTAGGTGGACGGAGAGCCCTACGCGACATTGGTTATATTGAAGCAGTAAAAAAACAAAAACCGGCATTGTCGGAAAAAAATGTAAAGGCACTATTAAAATTTGCCAAAGAGCACAAAACTTGGACACTGGACGACTGGAAACGTGTGATCTTGTCAGACGAATGCAAATTCAACCATTTCCAATCCGACGGCAAACAATATTGCTGGCGTCGCCCTCGAGAAAAAATTCAAAGGGACCATGTGAAGCACAACTGTAAAGCATGGTGGAGGAAACGTCATGGTATGAGGTTTCTTTACGGTGGTGGGATCTTGGACCACTCCAAAAAAATAATAATATAACGAAGAAAAAAGTCCATTTGAGGATTCTGCAGACTCATGTTTCCGATTTTATGGATAAGAGCGCCTATCCTGCAGAAGAGGTAATTAGCAAAATATTAAATAATTTATGTTTAAATTTTATTTATGAAAAAATTGCTTTTTTTATTATGTTTTATGTTTATTTATAGATATTTAAATATACTAACAAAAAGTTGAAAGCCTCAACGAATAGTATCATCTGAAAGAAAAAAGCACGAAGTTTATAAACGGAAAGGAAAAGCACTTGAAAAAGAACGGAAATCCATAGTGAAAATAATAATACATTGGTTGAGCTATTATTGAGCTATCAATTTGTTTTTTCAATATTTTATATATAAAACAGTAGTAACGTTCAATACATAAAGTTCCTTTTTTTAGTGGAAAAGTCAAATCGTGTAGTTTTATATCAGGATTGATTTTTACAAAAAAAAATTAAAAACGTAAAAAACTATATTTGTTGTTAAGGACTGTAATTTTTGTATCCATCTGTTGTCCTTCGCAAAAGCTACACTTGGTTAATTAAGTAAAATATTTGGTGTGAGGGTAATAAAAAGACTATACACGAAGAAAACACATGTTTGAGGTAACCATAATATATTATGGTTGAACTATATTATTGAATTATATAGCTGTAGTGAAACCATGTTAACATAAAACATAATAACAATATTGTTAGGTTAGAACCATATTATTGTGACTGCATTAATAGCAATGTTAAAAATAATCGAAATTGTTTTAAATATAAAATAATATTATGTTGAAATATAAACATTATAAAGTCAAATTAAATAATTATAATATAACTAAGAACGCGTAACACTCTTAATGCTCCTGTTTATATTCGACTAAAAAGAAGAGATGCTGCTTTTCTTGGGTGTACACTAGAGTGATGACCCGTGAATCATTGCAACAATCCTGAAATATACATTATTTTTGTCTAGCACTGGCTGGACTTATTAAGTATATTTTTTTATTTTAGACTTAAGATATGAATAATTATTGTTAGTTCAAATGTATTAAAGATGCAATAAATAAAATATAAAAAAAGCTTTAAACAAACTCGGCATTATTGCTAACAAATTTTTAAATTAATAAAAATAAATTTTACAATTGTTTCTTTCGAAAATGTATGAAAAACAAAAAAAATAAAATTTAATTACGTTAAAAAATTGGTGAAAAAGCTACTACTTTTTAGGGTTCCGTACACAAAGGGTAAAAACGTAACCCTACAATGTCTGTCCGTCTGTCTGTCAGCGCCTTTTATCTCTGGAACCATAATAGGAAGAGTCTTGAAATTTTCAAAGAAGATGAAACATACTAAACCGTATAGGGTGTTCCGATAGAAGCGTGTTTTTCACGTATATGTGCTTATTTCTTGAACTATAGGAGGCATACACTTAAAATTTACAAACAGTTATTAAAACCTAGTTAGATATATAAACAAGTATAAAAAAAGAAACCTAATAATTAAAGGGTGTTCCGATAGTGATGTGATTTGCATTTATAAGGCCTAAGTTTTGAACCATAAGAGGTAGACTCTGGAAATTTTCAGAAAAGATGAATACCTGCGGCCGCTATAGCAACAAATTCTAAAATAGGGTGTTCCGAAAGTGACGTGTCATTTACGTTTATTTCTTTATTTCTTGAGCTGTAAAATCTGCAGACAATAAATAAAACTATGTTCGCTGTATAAACATGTATACAAAATCGAACCTAAATATTAAAGGGTGTTCCAATACTGACGTGATTTGCATGTATATGGCCCAAGTTCTAAGCGATAATATGTATACTCTTGAAGTTTTTACAGGAGGTGTATTACTATAGCCACTATAACAAATAGTAAAAATTAAAGTGTGTGCCGACAGTGACGTAATTTGCATGAATATGGCCTAATTTTTTAACCATAATAGATAGACTCTTGAAATTTTCAAAATTTTTTTTAATCGTAATAGGTACCCTCTAGATATACATTTTTATAGAAAGAGAATTGCTATGACCGCTTTAACAAATAACAAAATTAAAGGGTGTTCCGACAGAAGCGTGATTTGTAAGTAAAAAGCCTTATTTTTTTAACGGTAATAGGTAGACTCTTAAAATGTTTATAGTAGATGTTGTACTTCGGTCGCTGTAACAATTACTAATTTCAAAAGGGTGTTCCATCAGTGACATGATTTTCACGTTTATTACCTTATTTTTTGAACCGCAATAGGTAGGCGCGTGATATTTTTATAGAAAGTGTATTACCATGGCCGCTATAACAACAACTACTAAAATTTAAAGTGATGCAATTTTCGCGAATATGAATTTAATTTTAAAATTAAAGGGTGCCCCATAAGACAGGAAAAAATTAAAAACTTGATTTTTTAAAGTTGTACTAAACATAGTACGGAACCCTTCGTGTGTGAGACTATCTCGCACTTGACTGATTTATTTTAATTTATTATAATGCATATCAGTAATATTCCTGTCCTCACTAATTTTTAAATTTACTTTATAATAATTAAGAATTTTATGAGAGAAGATCTATTGCTTGTAGTTATATATAATCAACACTTACAACAATTTGTTACATATAATTAAAAAATAACAGTAGATCAGGGGTAAACAAAACTAAAAATGAGGTTGTATTATGAGAGAGAATTACCCAACAAACACAAAGTGAATCATTTCAAATATAATTTATTTAAGAAATATTTTACCCTTTTCCAATTAAATAGATACGTATTTTTATTGTATAAATTGCATAAATACGTTATAATAGTAATAAATAAATAATTTATAATGGTAAAAAATAGAAACCGAAAAATAGGAAGAGTTCTTATGCTTGATGTCTTTGAAAATCTTTTTAATTTAACCACTAACCTACAAAGTTATCTATATTTATGCTTTTATGGCAGTTTCTTACTAACAAAGTATTTTTTAAGTGTACCGAGCTTAACTTATTTCGCTGCTTTGTACAAATAAATTTCAAGTCTGAAAAAATTTGCTCACATAGGTAAGTAGAGGGAAATAATGACAAATATCTTAAGGCATTTTTTGTAATTTTGGGGTATGATATTTTATCCATTTTTTCCAAAAATCTAATATAATATTTACCTTCGGAGCATTTATTTCACTTCGTAGTATTATCAGTTCAGATTGTATATCAAACTCATACTTGGTAACATCGCAGTTAAAAGGGTTTTCAAAAAGATCAATAAATTGCTGTATATTTTCAAAATCTACAAATCTGTCCTGAAAGTTATAAAAAATTGTTTCAAGTACTGCTGTATATTCAAATGTTGTGCAATCGTCCTGTTTGAAATATATTAGAGAAGTTTTTGGAAAACTTGAAAAGTCACCAGCTTGAACTTCAGAGATGAGTAAAAATATTTTTGTTTTAAAATTAAATAAAATTTTAGAGAGATCACACAAGTTTTTACTTTTCCTTGCAGTTCTAAATTAAAGTCATTCAGAAAAGTGGTTATATCGGCCAAAAATGCTAAATCTAAAATAAATTTTTTATCTTTTAAAGCCTGTATTGCCCAGTCTGCTATATTTTCAGTTTCTAAGAACTGCAGCACTTCTTCCCTCAAGTTAAATAACCTATTTAGACAATCACCACGGCTAAGCCAGCGGACTTCAGTATACATTTTAAGGTCATTATATGCGCTGTTTTTTGCTTTTTAAAAAATTAACAAACTTTCTGTGAGTAAGTGCATGATGGCCTCCTCTTATTTTATTAATTATAGACTCTGCAGTCTTCATACTGGCATGATTGGATAAAAATTTTGATGCAAGAGCGGCCTGGTGAATAATGCAGTGAAAGCTTAAAACTGATATTTGGTTTTTTTTTAGATAACCTATGAAGCCTTCGTGTTTTCCGGTCATTACATTTGCCCCATCTGTACAGACTCCAACAATTTTCTTTCTATCTATAATATCAAAAACTCTTCACTGACTACTTCATATAAAAGCTTGCCCGTTAAATTTCCATGAAATGTTTCTAGAGAAAACATTGTCTCAAAAACCTCGTAGTTGCTATCCACGCAGCGAATACATAATACCAATTGGCAAAGATCATTAATGTCCGTGCTTTCATCTAAACAAAAAGAAACATACTCACAATTTATTATTTTTTCCCTAATAGCGGATTCCACCGAATTTCCTATATGACCAATACGTCGTACTACACTTGGGGCCGACAACGGAAGAGATTTTATAAACTTATTGTTATAGTTAAGCTTTTCAAAAACTTTTTCTAATAAGTTTTTAAAAAATATCTCATCAGTGAAAGGCCTACCATGCCTAACAATATCTAAGCTTATTAAGCTTGATACCTCCAATTTTATATTTTTATTTTCTGTCCTTGCTTTGTTTTCATCAACTCCAAGTAGCCATTCTTTTATTTTTTCTACATAAATGTTTTTTACCATATCTAAATGATCCTTTCTTTTCTTACCTTCGAAACTTTTCATGTCACTATGAAAAGAATCGTAATGTCTTTTAATAACATATTCCCTATTTTCTTTAAACATTTGGTAACATAGAAGTCTTCTATCTTCTATCTAATGAGTAGATAAAGAGAATTCCGCCCTTGCTCCCGAGTCTTTGCGTGATTGAGAAAGAATCTTATGGCTTAGAGTAAACTTAAAACTAAAAACTAAAATAAATAAAAATTATAATTACAAAAATGTACGGATAAGCCTTGCTAACCTCTATGTGTGCCTTGAACACTTTTTGAGAAAAAATTGTGTCTTAAAGGCGTTGATAAATCAAAATTGGGGATAAATAGTTAATTATCAACGGTCATTAAAGAAATTGAAATTTTTGAAAGAAAAGTTTTGCGAAACTGTATTGGAAAAAACTTTGAATCCTCTTGTAGACGGTATTCAAACTATTTTTTTACAAAGAGTCTAAGGTTGCACCTTTAAAACAAGAGGATTCTCTTATGAAAATAAATTTGGTCAACCAACTAAAACGTGATTCATTTTCAAATATATCAGATATAAATTTATTTTCATGAGAGAATCCTCTTGTTTAAAATCTCTGTAGAATATCACAAACATAATATCCTAAAGGTGTAACCTTAGACCCTTTGTAAATAAAATAGTTTTAATACCGTCTACAAGAGGATTCAAAGTTTCTTCCAATACAGTTTCGCAAAACTTTTCTTTTAAAAATTTCAATTTCTTTAATGACCGTTGGTCAAATATTGAACCAAATAGGAAATCCATACAAAATGATTGGTCTCAAACTTATTTTGTAAAGTAGAAGTTTAGTTTTAACCGGTAAAATTTTATTACAAAGAATTTTTGAAAAAGAGCCTAATTTTACAAGCAATAAGCGGGCATGATTATTAAATTTCAAGAGTTTATTGATATTTTATATCATTCTTAAATGGAATTTCAACGTTGTATATACAAAGTCTCAGTTGTTTACTCTCCGGAACAACAAATCTCCTACATTTTCCTGACACATTTCGTAAACAGATTGCCTCACATTTTGAGATGTTCAATCTAACGCCCCACTCATCATAAAACTTTTTAACAACTTTCAAGTGTTCCGAAACTTAATTCAATGCTCTAAGTGGAGATTCATTATGAGAGTAAACAAGAGAGTCATCCGCATATAATAAACTTATAGAATTTGTGCTAGTATGAGGAAAGTCATGCATAAAAATGTTGTAAAGATGGGGAGTCAAAATCAAACCTTGAGCGACACCACAATATATAGTAACAAAATTAGAAAACAAATCGTTTAATTGAACAGAAAATTTCCTATTAGTAAAAAAACTTTTAAAAAGCAAGTCTGGAAGTGGCATTGTAAAGAATGGCTTTTCTACGCCTATTGCTCATACTGCATCTGATATGCTTGCGTTTGCAGCTTGACCTAGTCTCAATGATGTTTCGAGCACTTCTTGTGTTTGGCATGCATCTGGATTAAGAAAAGCCCTGAAATATTTATCTTTAAATTATTTGACAGCCATCTTACCACCCACATCAAAGCCGTTCGTTTTTAAATCGTCTAAGCCAAACACGACAAGTGTCCTCTGTTTAAGCATACTTTCGCAATCGAATGCAAGACAATGGGAAAATAATGCATCTATCCAATAAACATATGTGACCTCGCATAGAGAAAGGGTCTTAGGGGTCTTAGATTGACCAATTAGAGTTTTTCTGAATGAAGTCTTTCAGTGAACCGTTTTAAAGGGTTAACCAATTTATTTTTTAATTGGGGTAAAATTTAGTGAGAAATAGAATGAAAGTTGTAACGTATAAGGTCGATAAATAGTTTTTCCGTGTGTAATTTAAGTACGGGGAAAAAAATTTAAATTCGGTCATAATCGGTCAGTTCGGAGTCATAACGTTATATGTTAACATCATTTACACTTATAAAAAATGGTGAAAAAAGATAAACGTAAAACAGCTCTGCTGAAAAAATTTTTTACCCTTAATTCCCTTTCTATTTACGAGGTCACATATATGAAACTGCTTGTGGTTAAGTATGGCAACTTGTATGAGCCTTTCTTAACGACGAGTAATTAAGAATAAAAATAAATATTTCCTATAACATCAGATTTCGTTTACTTCATTTAAAAATGATTATTCCAATAAAGCGGATGCTGAATATTTCCTTATTCTTTTTATTCAGCAAATGAATATAAAAGTGAAGAATT